>PVIY010021369.1:0-42527 GCA_004026745.1 Myrmecophaga tridactyla
AAAACCTTGTGTCTGATGCTCCTTTTAGCTACTATATCAACAGAAGAGTAGAACATATGGAATAAAAATAAATAATAGGGGGAACAAATGTTAAAATAAATTCAGTTTGAAATGCTAGTGGTAAATGAAAGCGAGGGGTAAGGGGTATGGTATGTATAATCTTTTTTTTCTCTATTATTGTTTTATTTCTTTTTCTGTTATCTTTTTATTTTTTTCTAAATCGATGCAAATGTTCTAAGAAATGATGAATATGCAACTATGTGATAATATTAAGAATTACTGATTGTATATGTAGAATGGAATGATATCAATGTTTTTTTGTTAATTTTTTTAATTAATAAAAAAGTTAAAAAAAAAAAAGCCCATAGAAGAAATCAATAAAACCAAAACTTGTTTCTTTGAGAAAATTAATAAAATCAATGGATCCCTGGCTAGGCTAACAAAATAAAAAACAGAGAGTATGCAAATAAACTAAATGTATACAGATAAAATCCAATGAAACACTAAAAGAATTATACATCACAACCAAGTGGGGTTTATACCAGCCATGCAAGGGTGGTTCAACACAAGAAAATCAATCAATGTAATACAACACATTAAGAAATTGAAAGGGAAAAATCACATGATCGTCTCAATTGATGCTAAAAAAGCAGTTGACAAAATTCAACATCCTTTTATGATAAAAACACTTCAAAAGGTAGGAATCAAAGGAAAGTTCCTCAATATAATAAAGGGCATATATGAAAAATCCACAGTCAGCATCATACTCAAGGATGAAAAACTGAAAGCATACCCCCTAAGATTGGGAACAAGACAAGGATGCCCACTGTCACCACTATTATTCAACACTGCTAGAAATTCTAGCTAGAACAATCAAGCAAGAAAAAGAAATAAAAGTCACCCATATTGGAAAGGAATTAGTAAAACTTTCATTACTGCAGATGACATGAGCCTACACTTGGAAAATCCTAAGAAATCTGTGGCAAAGCTACTTGAGCTAATAAATTCAGCAAAGTCGTGGGATACAAGATTAATGTGCAAAAATCAGTAATGTTTCTATACATAAGTAATGACCAAACTGAGGAGACAAGAAAAAATTCTATTCAAAATAGCAACTAAAAGAATCAGGTATCTAAGAATAAACTTAACCAGGGATGTAAAAGACCTGTACACAGAAAACTACAAAACATTGCTAAAAGAAATCAAATAAGATCTAAATAGATGGAAAGACATTTTGTGTTCATGGGTAGGAAGGTGTGCTGATTTAAAAGTATTATTATGTACCCTAGAAAAGCCATATTTTAGTCCTGTTCCAGTCTTGTGGGAGCAGCCCTTTATTTTAATCCTGATTCAGTAATGTGTATTGGAATTTTTTTATTAGATTACCTCCATAGAGATGTGGCACGCCCAATTGTGGGTATTACTTTTGATTAGATAGAGATGTGACTCCACCCATTCCAAGTGGGTCTTGATCAGATTACTGGAATACTTTAAAAGATGAAACATTATGGAGAGCATCAGAAATTACAGAAGCAACAGAGACGACAGAGCCTAGAGAAATGACAGAAGCCTCAGAGCTGACAGAAACTTCATAGCAGAGATGGCGCAGAAGCAGTCATTTGGAGAATAGAGACACAGATGTTTGGAGATGTTTGGAGCCCAACAGGTTGCCATGAGATGTTAAGCAAGTTATAACCTGGAGAGAGCCAAGGGAAGCCAAGAAATGAAAGCCAACCCTGGAGACGTAAGTGAGCAACCCTGACAGGAACAGAGGCTGAAAGCAATGGAACCCAGAACCAGGAGAGGCAGATGCCCCCATGTGACTACCCAGCTGACAAAGGTGTTCCTAACACATGGACCTTCCTTGAATTAAGGTAATCTCTTATTGGTGCCTTAATTTGGGCATTTTCACTGCCTTAAAACTGTAAACTTGTAACTTGTTAAATTTCCCTTTTTAAAAGTCGTTCCAGTTCTAGTATATCACATTCCAGAAGCTTCCAAACTAACATAGAAGGCTAAATATTAAGATATCAATTCTACCCAAATTGATCTGTAAATTCAACAAAATACTAATCAAAATCCTAGCAACCTATTTTGAAGACTTAGAAAAGCTAGTTATCAGTTCATTTGGAAGGGACAGTGGCCCTGTGCTGGTTTGAAAGTGTTGTGTACCTGAGAAAAGCCATGTTCTTTAATCCTCATTCAATATTCCTAGATGGGATGTTTTTTATTGTTTCTATGGATATGTGACCCACCCAACTGTGGGTGGTAACTTTTGATTAGGTGCTTTCAATGGAGATGTGTCTCCACCCATTCAGGGTGGGGTCGGTTACAGGACCCTTTTAAGAGGGAACCATTTTGGAAAAAACTTCAGAACCCACACAGCCAGAGACCTTTGGAGATGCAGAGGGAAAATGCCCTGAGGGAAGCTTTATGAAATGATGTTGCCATGTGCCTTCTCAGTTGAGAGAAATGTCCAGAAGCAAAAGACCTCAGCAGATGCCAGTCACATGCCTTCTCAGCTGAAAGAGGTATTCTGGATGGCACCAGCCTTTCTTGAAAGTAACCTCTTTTGGTGTCTTAATTTGGACAATTTCATGGCCTTAGAACTGTAAATTTGCAACTTAATAAATTCCATTTTTAAAAGGCATTCCATTTCTGGTATATTGCATCCCAGTAGCTTTAACAAACTAAAAAAGACCCCAAATAGCAAAAAACAAACCAAAAAAGCCACACTAAAATAGAAGAATGAAGTGGGAGTATTTACTTTTCCTGATTTTAAATCTTATTATAAAGCCCCAGGGGTCAAAACAGCATGGTACTGGCACAAAGATAGATGTATCGATCAATGGAGTTGAATTGAGTTTTCAGAAATAGACTCCCAGGTCTATGGTCAACTGATCTTTGACAAGGTTCCCAAATCCACTGAACTGGGACAGAATAGTCTTTTCAATAAATGGGGCTGGGAGAACTGGATATTCATGGCCAAATACTTCATAACCTATACAAAAATTAACTCAAAGTTGATCAAGGACCAAAATGTAAGAGCCACTACTTTAAAAACTACAGAAGAAAATGTAGAGAAACATCTTTGAGACCTAGTAGTAGGAGGTAGCTTCTTAGACCTTACATCCAAAGCACAAACAACAAAATAAAATATATAAATATATATGGGAACTCCTCAAAATCAAATGTTTCTGTGCCTCAAATGACTTTGTCAAAAAAGTGAAGAGGCAGCCAATCCAGTGGGAGAAAATACTTTGAAATCATTTATCTAATAAGTGTTTGATATCCAGTACATATAAAGAACTCATGGAACTCAACAATAAAAGAACAAGCAACCCAATTGTAAAATGGGCAAAATATATGAATAGACATTTTTCTAAACAGCAAATACAAATGGCTAAAAAGCACAAGAAAACTGTTCGTCTTCATTAGTTATAAGGGGAGTGCAAATTAAAATCATAAGATATCATCTCACACTTATAAGAATGGCTGCCGTTAAACAAACAGGAAACTACAAATGCTGGAGAAGGTATGGAGAAACTGAAACACTTATGCACTGCTGGTGGGAATGTATAATGGTACAGCCACCATGGAAGAAAGATTGGCAGTTCCTCAGAAAACTAAATATCGAGTGACCCTATGACCTGGCAATACCGCTACTTGGTATATACACAGTAGAGCTGAAAGCAGTATCACGAACAGACATTTTCACACTGATGCTCACAGAAGCATTATTCACAATTGCCAAAAGGTGGAAACAACCCAAATATCCATCAACAGATGTGGGTAAACAAAATATGGTATAAACATACATGGAATATTACCCAGCTGTAAGAAGGAATAAGGTCCTAAAGCATGAGACAACATGGATGAACCTTTAGGACATAATACTGAGCAAAATAAGCCAAAGTAAGCCACAAAAGGATAGGCACTGTATGATTTCACTAATATGAACCCCCTGGAAAATGCAAACTCAGAGCCTTAAAATGTAGAATATAGGGGATCTAGAGATAAACAGGAGCTAGAGAAGGGGGAACAGTTACCTGGTATGTACAGACTAGTTAATGAGATTGAACTTAAAAGTATGGGAAAGGATAGAGTTGATAGAAGTTCATTAGTGGGTTTATAAGTTATAGTGCCATACTGAAGGTGAATATGATTGAAAAGGGTTGTTTAGAGCCATGTACCTCACCAATTGGCACTATGAAAAAGTAGTAGTTGCATGAACTACTTCAAAAGTATGAGACTTATACAAAGAGTTAACAATATAAGGGTACATGGGAAAAATTACTTATTGCATGCTATGGTCCATATTTAACAAGAATACATCACTAGTACTACTTCAATACTAGGAGTAAATAATTGAGGGCAGGAGGACAAGAGTTAAGGGGAGTTTGGGATTTTCTCTTTGGTGTGGGTATGTCTATGTTATTCTTCTTTAGAACAATGAAAATTTTCTAAAAAATGAGAGTGATGGGGTGGGTCACAGCGGCTCAGTGCAGAGTTCTTGCTTGCCATGCCAGAGACCCAGGTTTGATTTCTGGTGCCGGCCCATGCAAAATAAATTAATTAATTAAATTAAATTTTAAAATAAAAAATTGAGAGTGATGATGATTGTACAACTAAAGGAAGACACTGTGGAACTTTATTTTGGATAGAATATATGCTATATAAATATATCTCAACAAAATCTGCAGATTAAAAATAAATAAATAAACAGAAAGATTCAAGTGCTAGAGAAAATGTGAAGAGAAGATATACCTATTCAATGGTGGTAGGGTAGCAGAATTGGGTAGCCCCTCCAGAGAACAATGTAGTGAATCCACAGGAGGCTAAATATAGGGTTGCCATATGAGTAGGCAGTCCCATTTCTGGGAATATATTTGAAAGAATTGAAAGTAATGACTTTGAATAGACATTTGACACTGATATTTATGGCTACACTATTTATGATACCCAATGTTTGGAAATAGCCAAAGGGTACACTGACTGAAAAGGACAAGAGTAAATGTGGTATATAGGATGGAATATTGTGTGGTTACAAAAAACAATAAAGTCATGAGGCATACAATGAGATGAAAGAACATGAGGACATTATGTTTAGCAAAATAAGCCAGAAACAAACAACAAATATTGTATGGTGTCTTTTAGAAATTACTTAGAAGAAAAAATTGGGGCCTAGATTGTAAGCTCTTATAGCCATCCTGATTTATTCCTGAGCTTTATGTGTTATTTCTAAATTCTGAGATGCTGTGCTATATGTGTATAACCTGTACTTCCCTGGAATTTTGGGTACTTGTGTGACACATAAGACTCAGAATTGGAATTCTGTAGCTCTGAAAGCCAGCGTTCCTATATATAGCAACTGTTAAAGAAACGTAAAAAGAGATTAGGCTTCAGTCAGAGAAAAGAACAAAAGACAATCTGGTTGGGACTAAGGTAAATAGAATACAGGGTAAAGGATAATATTGCTTATATTTTAGAACTTCACCTACTGTATGAGACCAAAGGAAGAGAGGTTTATTTGTCTAAAACTTATATTTTCTGTAGCATGGAATCTAACTTAACCTGTCTGGTCAGATCAGTTAAACAATCTAAACACACTGTATATATTAATGTAATACTGGATACATTCCAGAGGATATTAGGCAGATAACTAAAAAAATATTGGTAAAGTTCCTTAAGGGCCTGGAGAAAAGATACGGAACTACTAAACTTCCCAATTCAGGAAATCCTTGATAGTCTCTCAAACATTAGGAACTCCCAAGTTAATAGGCCATGCCCTTGATCTTGTGGCTTGCTCTAGTTAAGCCTATCTATAATTATGCCTAAACGTTACATCCAGAGAAGTTCTTTTGTTGCTTAGATGTGTCTTCTCTCTCTCTAAACCCAACTCTGTGAGTTAAATTGTTACTCTCCCTGCTACAGGGACATGACATCCAGGGGTATAAGTCTCCCTGGAACCATGGGACATGACTCCCAGGGATGAGCCTGGCTATGGCACCACGGTATCAATGCCTATCTGACCAAAAGGTGGAAAAGAAATGTAAAAAAATAAGGTATCAGTGGCTAAGAGAATTCAAATACAGTCGAGAGGTTATTCTGGGGGTTACTCTTATGCAAGCATCAGCTAGATACTTCAAATTGCCGTGGTATGCCAAGCCCCAACAAACTGTATTCCTGTAAACCCAAAAGAATATCCAGGGTTCTATCTGAGACTCTACAAAAATTTCACTCACTAAGCTTGGTTTTCAAAAAACCTATAACCTCCAGATGTGAAGTTGTATCACATCAGAGAAGATAGATTTAACAAATGAGTAGGACTACTGAATCATTATTTTGATATTTCTTTTTAGTTTCTAGTGTCTTAGATCAGCTAGAAGGAAATATCTGAAATTGTGGGACTGTAATCCATACCATACTTTGAAATTTGTTTTAAATCTACTTGTTAAAATGTACCTTGAAATTAATCACTTCTTTGTACATATGTTGTATTTCACAATTCAAAAATGCAAAAAAAAAAAAAAAATGCTTCCTAGCAAGTCCTGTGTATTGCTCAGGGTAGACAAAGATGCTCTTCCCACACTCTGAGGCTCTGGGGTCTGAGCAGACTAATCTAGAACCAAGCTGGCCTCGGTTTGAAACCAGGCCCTGTCCATGTCTGGGTATGTGATCTGGGGAAGGCAAACCCCTCCAAGTCCATTTCCACAGCAGTTTATCAGGACGATTAGAGAAAATATAGGAAAGGACTTCTTGTAGTGCCTGGCATATAATGATAACTAACACTTTATAAATTCCTACCCTACAGTTTAAGGAGAAAACAGATAATACAAGTATATTATAAATAATTTCATGTATAAGATTTGAAATTTTTAATGAAATGAACAAATGCTTAGAAAAACAAAAGTAGCCAAAAAGAAATAGAAAACCTAAATAGTTTTATCACAATAAAGGAAGTTGAAGCTGTAAATTAAAATCCTTTTCCAAAGAAAACTCCAGGCCCAGGTGGCTTTTCCTATAACTTTCATCAACATGTAAGGACAAAATAACCATTCTCACAAAACTCTCCCAGATAAGTGAAACATCCCCAAACTTATTATATAAGGGTATCATAATTTTGTACCAATCCCTGCCATGTTTATTACATCTAAGGATGTTAGATCTGAGAGATCTAAACAAGACACATTATAATAGAATTGTCAAATGCAAGACAGAGAGGATTTTGAAAACAGCAAGAGAGAAGCTACTATTATATACAAGGTATTTTAGTTTCCTAGGCTGCTTAAAGCAGAGACCATGAAATGGGCTGACTTTCAACAATGGGAATTTATTAGTTTACAAGCTTACCATTTTGAAGCTCTGAAAATGTCCAAATCAAAGTATCATCAAGATTATGCTTTCTTCCTGAAGACTGGCTGCCAGTGAGCCTGTATTCTGTCAGATGGCAGTATCTCCTACTCTCTCCTTTCTCCTTTGGGTTTCACTGATTTCACCTTTTTGCTTCTATGCCTTTTTCTCTCTATATTCATCCCATTTATAAAGGATTCCAGTAAAAGAATTAAGGCCCATCCTGAATGAGATGGGTCATATCTTAACTGAAATAGTGCCATCATAAGATCCTACTTACAGTGGGTCCACACCACAGGATTGGACTAACTTTATTGGACTAACGGGCTTTTCTGGTGTACATACAGTTTCAAACCACCACACAAGGAATCTCTAATAAGATTAACATTGGATTTCTCATCAGAAACCACAGAGGCCAAAGGACAGTGAGATGGAATATTTAAGGTCCTTAAAAAACTGTCAACCAAGAATTCTATATCCAACAAAATCATTTTTCAGAAACAAAGGATGTTTTCCAACCTGAACCAGGCAGAATGGTTCTCTGAAAGAATGGGGGTGAGAATAAGGGCCATTCTGCCATAAATGGGGTGGGGATCATGGAGTACACCATCAACATTCACAAGCAAATCCATGCAATGGACTTCATGAAATATGTTCCTCAGGCACGTGAATAAATTCAGAAATTTTCCATGAAGAAGATGGTAGCACCAGATGCATACACATTGACACACCAGGCTCATCAAAGCTGCCTGGTCCAAAGGAATAGGAATGGCCCATACAGTATTCATGTACAGTTTTCCTGAAAACATAATAAGAATGAAGATTTACTAAATAAGCTCTTTACATTGGCTAGCTATGTACCTGGCACAACTTTCTAAATCCTATAGACCGTTAATGTGGATGACAACTAGCAGTTGATTAATATATAAAGAAATCCTACAACTCATAATAAAAAGACAAATGATCCAATTTAAAAATGGGCAAAAGACTTGAATAAGCATGTCTCCAAAGAGGATATAAACTGGCTAAAGAACACATGAAAAGATGCTCAATATCATTAGCTATTAGCTAACTACAAATCAAAACCACAATGAGATACCATTTCACACCCACCAGAATGGCTATTATTAAAAAAAAATAGAAAATAACAAGTGTTGATGAATGAATAGGAACACTTAGTTATTGCTGGTGGCAATGCAAAATAGTGCAGCCCCTATGGAAGATGGTTTGGTAGTTCCTCAGAAATCTAAGTTACAACTACTATATGACCAAACAATCCCTCTGCTGGGTGTGTAGCCAAAATAACTGAAAGCAGGGATTCAGATATTTACATACTTATGTTCAAAGAGGCATTATTCACAATAGCCAAAAGGTGGAAGCAACCCAAGTGTCCATAGACTGACGAATGGATGAAAAAAGTGTGGTATATATATACAACAGAATAACATTCAGCCATAAAAATGAATGAAGTCTTCATAGATATGACAACATGGATAATTCTTGAAGACATCATCTTGAGTGAAATAAGCCAGATACAAAAGGACGAATGGTGTATGCTGTCACTGAGATGAAATAATTAGAATAAGCAAACTCAGAGTTAGAATCTAGAATGGAGATTATTGGTTGGGTTAAGGGTAGAAAATGGGGAATTCATGCTTTATTTGTACAGAATTTCTACTTAAGTTAGTTGTAAAGTTTTGGGAACGGATGGTGGTGACAGCAGCACGATATTGTAAGTATAATTAACAGTACTGAATTATATAAGTGAATGTGGTTAAAGGGGGAAATTTTAGGTCATATATATCATACTAGAATAAAAATTAAAAGATAAAACATAGGACCATATAACACAATGAACCCTTTGCAGACAATGGACTATAGTTAATAGTACTAGTACAAAAATGTTCTTTCATTAATTATAACAAATGTACCACACTAATGCAAAGTGTCAACAATAGGAAGTATATGGGAACACCGCATTTTTTTACATGATCTTTCTATAAACCTACAACTTCTATAATTTTTTTTAAATGTAAATTAATAGCCGATCATCAAATAAAATTACAAAATAATGGAAAAAGGAGATAATTGAGACATTTACAGAAAAGGAAAAGCTGAAAGTGTTCATTACCAGAAGACCAGCCCTACAGGAAATACTAATGGGAGCCCTTCAGGCTGAAATAATAGGATAATAGACAGTAACTCAAAGCCATAAAAATAAATAAAGAGCATTAGTAAAGGTATATACATAGGTAAATACAAAATCTTGTATTATCAATCTTTTCGTTTGTAACTGCTTTTTCCCTCCTATATGATTAAACAGGCAAATATATAAAATACCATTATAAATCTATGTTAATGGGCATTTAAATGTATATATAGATATAATCTGAGACATTAACAGTATAAATGGGGTGGGATGAGAAATAGAGGAGTAGAGTTTGTATACTACCGAAACTAGGTTGTTATTAGTTGAAAACGTTCATTGTGATTGCAAAGGAAACCTCTAAACCTCGTATATGGAGAATAGGAAAGAAGAAGGGAATCAAAATGGCACATTCAAATCCACAGAGATAGAAAGCACAATAGTGGTTACCAGGGGTTGGGGGGAAAGAGGAATGGGTAGTTATTTTGCTAAATGAGTATAAATTTTGGTTTAGAATGATAAAAAGAATCTAGAAATAGTGGTAAAATAGCACAGTTTGTCAATGTACTTACACAGTATTGTCAATGTACTTAATGTCAAAGAATTGTACACTTAGCATGGTTAAAATGATCATGTTATGTATATTTTATCACAATTAAAAATATATTAATTAGGGGTGCAAGAGTAGTTCAGTGGTAGAATTCTTGCCATGTCAGAGAACCCAGGTTCAATTTCCAGTCCATGCACTTCCAAAAACAAACAAACAAATTCAACAAAAAATGACAAAAATTCAAAAAATGGTGCTGCAATAACAGGATACTCACATGGAAAAATAATAAAATGTGACCCCACCATACAGCATACAAACTATATATATTAATTATATATATTAATATATATTAATTAATTAGATTTTTATAAAAAGGATCTTGGCCACAGGTTAATTTAATAGATCACAGAGGAGGAGGAAACAGTAAGATTTCCAGGAAAAAAAAAAAAGCTAAACCCTTTGGGGTGCAAGAGTAGTTCAGTGGTAGAATTCTCACCTGCCATGAATGAGACCTGGGTTCAATTCCCAGCCCATGCACGTCCCAAACAAACAAAAAATAAGCAAACAAACAAATGAAAACAAACAAAAAAAAAATTTCAGCAAATGATGCTACAATAAGGGGATACTCACATGGATAAAGAATGAAATGTGACCCCTGCCATACAGCATACAAAAAAATCTAAACCCTTTAAGAAAGTAATTTGCTAATATCCTAATTGTATAAATCCTAAGATGTGTAAGATATTTTAACTGCCACTTCCATCTCTAGGTATCCATACAATTATATTCACATGTATACAAAAGATGTATAAAATCATGTTTTAGTGACTCTGTATATGGTAGTATGTACTAGAAACAACTTAAATGTCTATCAATTGAAAACTGTTTATATATAATCACAAAATGATACTATGCAGTCCTTTAGAAAAGTGAGATAAGTTATAAACATGGAAAAATAATGATAACGTTGAGAAAAAAGCAAGAAGCAGAATAATTATTTATAATATAATTCTCTGTGTGTGTGTGTTTCTTAAAGAGGAGCTACAATATACTGATGATTGCATATGCAAGGAAAATTTCTGGGAATATACATAAGAAACTGTGTTAGTGTGTGAATGATGCC
This sequence comes from Myrmecophaga tridactyla, assembly GCA_004026745.1. Classification (NCBI taxonomy): domain Eukaryota; kingdom Metazoa; phylum Chordata; class Mammalia; order Pilosa; family Myrmecophagidae; genus Myrmecophaga; species Myrmecophaga tridactyla. Next base: position 11,173 of record PVIY010021369.1, read on the forward strand.
AAAAAGCAATATACCAGAAATGGGATCGCTCTTAAAAGAGGAGTTTCATAAGTTACAAGTTTACAATTCTAAGCCTATAAAAATGTCCAAATTAAGGCATTCAGGTAAAGATACTTATATTCAAGATAGGCCAATGGGTCTGGACACCTCTGTCAGCTAGGAAGGCATGTGGCCGGCATCTGATGTGGTCTTTGGCTTCTGGTTTCAAACATCTTACAGCCTCTCTTCCTATTGGAGTGCCTCACTTTGCTTCTCCAGGGCTGGCTTTCATCTCTTGGCATCCTTTGGCTCTCTTCAGGTTCTGGCTTGCTTAACATCTCATAGGAAGGCACATGGCAATGTCTGCTGGGATCCAAGCATCTCCAAACATCTGTGTCTCTGTTTTGAGCTCTCTCTAAAATGTTTCCTCTTTAAAAGAACTCCAGTAAACTTATCAAGACCCACCCTGAATGGATGGCATCACATCTCCATCTAATCAAAAGATTATGCCCAAAATTTAGAATGCCACGTCTCTGATGAGATAATCTAATCAAAAGTTTCCATGCTACAATATTGAATCAGGATTAAAAGAAATGGCTGCCCCCAAAAGATTGGATCAAGATTAAAACATGGCTTTTCTGGGGTACATATTTTTCAACTGGCACAGAAACTATTAACAATATTCATTCTTGGGAATAGGATGATGGGAATGAGAAGGGTGACTTATTTTCACCTTTCAGAGCGCTGAAAAAAAAGTTTTAATCATTTAGCAGGTGTTTTTAATTTTATTAAAACTAGTTTTAACAAATTAAAATGTTCAAAGAAATGGGGAACAAGTAATATGACTGAATGGCAAACTTCAAAGAGAGTGAAGAATTTTATACTAGGGTATATGGGGTTTGTATAAATAAACCACCTACACCCAACAAGGGTGAACAGAGTCTCTTATTGAAACAGGGAAATTGGCCCCACAACATTCAAGGCTCTGCCCCCTATACAAACTTTGAACTACCAACAAGACTGGCAGAAACTCCTTTCTCAAAACTCCAGGAAACAGTTAAAGGACTAGTAACAGGGCAAGTGCCAAATCAAGAAAAAGGCTATTTGAAAGCTGTAGGAGCATCACATGTCTGGCCCAATCTTTCTGGCAGTGGCCTGAGGGACACGCTGTTCCAGAACTTGCCCTGCATGTAGAAGCTGTCTCACAGAATTCTCTTAAGAATGCTGCGGGAAAGTAGTCAAGTCATGCTGCCTGGGGCAAGGAATTGCTGGTTGTAGGATATACAATGCACTGCCCCCACACATGAGGAAACTGTTTCCTCTTACAGAGCACATTTGGAACTATGCAAATGGGGCAATTCCTAGGGCCATACATGCATTCACAAGGCAAGACGCATATGTAGAAAGGATGGGGAAGACACCTATGTTTTGGCTTGGAGCTATTCTCCAAATTTATGGAATAGAAGAAAAGTACTTGCACAGGTCAATTTGGGAAGACTGAAGAAAGTGTTTTCTTTTTTCCTTCTGTTTTTGTTTTCAGTGTTATTATTGTTGTTAGCTCCTGGCATTCAAGGAAAACTTGGTCTTAACACTTGCTGGGTACAAGCTTAAGGAACAGATGCCTTCGAGTCTAAATTCCAACGATATATTAATTTTATAACTTTTTTTGGGGGGAGGTGCATGGTTTGGGAATTGAACCTGGGTCTCTGTCAGGGAAGGTGAGCATTCTAACTACTGAACTACCCATGTACCCCCAATGATAACATATTAAAATATCGAAATGTCCAGGTTTCAACCAAAGGCCACAAAATACACAAAGAAACAGGAAGCAATGGTCCAGCCAAAGGAGAAGATTAAAATATTAGAAATAATCAACAAGGGCCAGATCTAGAACATAGCACACAAAGACATTTTAAAAATGGTCCTAAATATGCTCAAAGAGCTAAAGGAAAAACATAGACAAAGAACAAAAGGAAATCAGGAAAATGATAGAGATACACAAAGAGAATATCAGTAGAGAGATGGAAGTTATGAAAAGGAGCTAAACAGCCTAAAACCACAGTAACTGAAATTAAATATGCCCTAGAATGGTTCAACAACAAATTGGAACTGACAGAAGAATCAGAGAACGTGAAGATAAGACCATTGAAATAATTCATTCTAAGGAGCAGAAAGAACAAAGAAAAGTGAACAGAACCTGAGGAATCTGTGGGACATCATCAAGCAAATCAAGATACATACTGTGGGAGTCCCGGTAGGAGAAGAAAGAAAGAAAGGGATAGAGAGAAAATTCAAAGAAATAATGACTGAAAACTTCCCAAATTGAATTAAAGACATGAATATATATATCCAAAATTTTCAATGAGTTCAGTGAACTACAAACAGGATAAACCCAGAACGATCCAGGCCATAGTACATTGTAATCAAACTGTTGAATGCAAAAGGATAAATAGAGAGAATTTTTAAAGTCTCAAGAGAGAAGAGACAGGTCAAGTACAAAGCAGCCTCAATGAGTATGATGGTTAAAGCTCACATGTCAACTTGGCTAGGTTCACTTTTTTGGTCAAGCAAGCCCTGGACTGATTGTAAGGAAATGTTGTGAATTTAATCATCAATCAGTTGATTGCATCTATTGCTGATGACATCTACATTCAACAAAGGAGGCTGTCTTCAGCAATGAGAGAAGTCTCATCCAAATCAGTTGAAGGCCTTAAAGGGAGAACTGATGGTTTGGGCAGTCAGAAAGAATAGGTATGTTCCCCAAGTTAATTTTTTTTCTTCTATGCTTTTGCTCATGCTGTTCCTCCTCTCTTGAATGCGCACTAATTTCTATTTGTCAAAATTGCATTCTTCTTGTTGGGTTCATTTCATATACCACAGCTTATAAAGCCTCTTATCTGTCGAACATACCCAGGGGTGATATTGAAAATATTTAACCACAACTATACCAGTGGCATCATTTCATCAGAACAAACTCCTGCTGTAGATAGAGCAGGGCCTCTAGGGTCCCTGCAATGCTGGGCATAAACCTTTTAGTTGCTGGATTTAGAGATATTTGTGGGTTCCAGGGGAGGGGGCTAGTGTGGCAGGAAGTAGTCAGAGGCTCAGGGCAGAAGTGTTTCAAATATTTTAACAATGGACACAGTAATACCTACCAGCTGAGTACAAGCTCCTCAAAAACCCTCATGTAGTCATCTTTTTGGGGCAACTTCAGGTGCTTGGGAACTTCTCCTGGAGCACCTGACTCATTTTGCTTTCTGTATAAATGGTGTACTTCTCCATCTCCTTCACCCCATCTGCAGCAGGATTGTAAATTCCTTCAAAGATTGTCTAATTCATCATTGTGTTCCTCCATTACATCTTGCACATCATAGATACTCAAAACATGCTTGTGTATTTGAATTAAAGAAGGGCAAATTATTTTACTTTCAAATGTCAACAAGGTAAGTTTCCTAAGGGAAAGAGAAAAGACAGCTAATTTCTAATGAATGAATTGTTTTTCTGATCCCCATTTTACAAATGAGTAAATCAAGGCTTAGACACTGCAGCCTTTTAAAAGTTTATGTCTCTTCTGAAGGGTATTTTGTTTATTTTATGGTTAAAATAAAAGATTATATGGAATTTACATTACTAAGCTAGTGGCTCCTCTTTTCAAAGCATGCTCACCTCAGATACACGTTTATCCCCTTGAAGATAAGTGAATGAGAGCATTTCTCATGCAGACTGGTAACCTAAATAAGAACTGATAATGGATTCATGGAAAGATAACTTTTATGTAATCTTTTCAATCAGTTTGCCGCCATTTTCTTTTTCACCAACTCGGTTACATTTGGTAGTGTTCTTTTGGAGAGATCTCTTTCTGAATCTTTGAAAAGGGAAGAATTTTAGCACAACCAAAAAAGTATAAATGGAAACCATTTTAATTTTTTAATTCATGCCATTATTAGCTCTCCTTACATCAGCTTCTTCTAATTATGCAGAAGTGCATACATCTGACAGAGTCCCTGGCCCTGACTCATTACTTACTAATGAGATCATTTTTTTCATTACAATTCTAAAATCCCATCAATCTTTTCCTAATTATTTTTAAGTGAATTTGCTATTTTATAAAGGGAAGAGTGTATGACACTAGCAGGAACTAGGAAAGTTTCATGTGATTTCAATTTCACTAACTTTGTTGGCAAGATGGTCTATAACTATTGCCAATGTTAATAAGTCAAATTTCGATGTCTAGGAATGGGTTTAATGCCATGGGCCCTTCACGTACCAGAACTCACTCTCAGATTCAATGAATCAGACCTCCAAGTATTGCCACAGCAATGCTCCTTTCAAATTATAGGCATTATCAGAGCCAAGGGTAATATTAAAAATGATTAGCAACAGATACTAGCTATAATACTGAATCAGGGTCTAAGAGATCCCAGTTGCCTCTTTGGCAGCTGGATTTTTAGTAGCTCCAGGGGGTTCTTTGGGAGACATCAGAGCAGGCAGATCGTTGGGTGTTGGGTGGCTAGAGCAGCATCTATTTACTGACGGACTTTTGTTCTCCATATATGTATGGAGATATATTGCATTTTCCTTATGAAATCTAGAACCTAAAAAATGAACCTTCCAATTATCTAATTACAAATTTAAAGGGTTTCATTTTTTTTTTAATTTTAAATTAAAGCAGATGTTTAATGTAAATACCATGTTCTGTAGATCTTGGAAGTTCCAGTAACCCCTTGTAAATGTGACCTTGTAAACATGAATAAAGTCAAATCTATGAGCAGGAAGGGTATCTGTCACCATCTTGCCTTCTAGGCTAGGCCAACAGCTAGTTGGGGCAGGGAACTGACTACCTAGATTTGCTGATGATTTAGTCAGCATCTGAACCTGTGCTATCCTATCCACAGGTGAAAAGTTCTAAAGTTGATCTTGGCAACTCTAGATTCATCCACTTCAAAATCACCCCCGTAGCCTTTAATTGGAATAGTTTTCTAAGTGTTTTGATTTTTTTATTACACTTTGTGCCTAGGCTGTAAGAAATAACAGCCTTGACCACTCCAATTCAATAAAGCTCTGTACTGTTTTTATAAATGTCCTAGACAGGTGCCAGAATCCTGCAGGGAAGCCAGGTACCGGGAGACAGGCCCTGCCTCTGACCCTAGGCAAGAGCAAGCCCAGGGGCTTGGGGCCCAGGACCCTGTCACAAGAAATGTGGCCCATTAGCTCCTGGCAGTGGCACGGCACGGCCAAGAGAACCACACTCACTCAGACTCCAACCACCAGGCCCAACCTGTGGTGTTTTTCCTTACCCTACTCCATGTACTGTAATAATTAAGTCAACTGGAAAAAAAAATACTGAATAAAAGACTAAGAAAAAAAACAGCGTGGGGGCAGCTGGGGCCAGGAAAGAGCACACACTGCGAGGTATAAAGGAGCATTGTGCTAGGGCTTCTCCATTTGGAAGATCTGGCGCCCCGGGAGTTGGAGGAGCCGAAAATGATCTTGCTTTCTCTGGAAGGAGATCCTTCGGAGTCCAGCTGAATAAAGAACAGCTTGGGCAGGAGGGGGCTGGGGACAGGCAAAGAGGAAAGTAGAGTTACAAAGAAGGGCTGGGTCTAGGAAGCACTGGAGCAAAAGGTAAGCACAAAGCTCCCTTATCTTTTTATTACTAACTTATCATCCCAGAATAATCAATGTCCAATCAGAAGCTCATTTTGACAGCTATTAAACAGAAAGAGCAATTTATCAAATGACTAATAAACTAGTGCTTATGTTCTTGCAGGAAGGGAAGAATAGAAAAGAAACTTAGAATTTATTGTAATAATGGTCCAAATTATGAGACCATGACTTCAAAGCTTTGCTATTCATTGTATGATATTGTTTAAAGGAATGGGGAAGTGGACAGAAAAAGGGGAGGGGGCATGGTTTAACCTCTGGATGGGATGTCGGATGTAGAATTTTTTAAATATAGCTGAACAATAGTAACTCTTCCACTTCTTGCTTTGGCCACCTGCTCCCTGCCTTCTTCCTTCTCATTTCTGTGGAGGATAGAATAGAGCCAGGAACTGTCCTCTGAAAGTGACAATATTTTTTCAGAATGAAAATTACTGAGAAGACAAGGCAAGCAGAGAGTCAAGGGCTCAGCTCCCTTCATTGTGGATCATGGCCCTCATCTCTCCTCAGTCCCTTACCTCAGGAAGTCTCCATGAAGCTGCTGCTCAGTCTTTTCTGTCCTTCCAGGGTGAAAACCCAATTCATTCTAGACCAACGGTTTGCCCAAAGAGCAAGTTGGGGGTGGAGGAAACTGGCACTAGAAAAAAAAGTGTTAAGAGGGAAAGAGCTGGCACTGCTAAATGGAGAAAGGTTCCAGCAGTTTAATCCATTCTGAACAGAATCATTAATCAGGTGCAAAACTCCTAAAAGGAGCAAAACTAGGACCAGCTTCATCCAAGGGGCAGCCTACCAATTTATTCCACTTGTCTTTCTATCGGGGCTGATCCAATCCAGCCTAGTCAGGAGCCACCTGTTCATATCCCCTCCCCATCTCTCTGACCTCGGAAGTACGAGGAGAAATGATGGGAAACCCAGACAGCTGCTGTGACCCACCCCCTCCCTCTTTTTACCCACAAAACAAGCAGCCTGATTCTAGGATTTGGGCCAGATCCTGGCAGATGAGTTACTCTCTGTGAGAAATGCTTCAGTAAGTACATTAACTCTTAATTCACTGAATAACTCTCTCTCTTAATAGAAGATAAATTTAGAGCTGGGAGGGGCCTCATAGATCAAGCCTAGCCCTTCCCTCATTGTATCAACCCATTGAGTTTAGGTGACCTGCCTGCTGGGAGTTGAACTGTGTCCCCCCAAAAGATATGTTGAGGTCCTAACATCTAGTACCTGTGAATGTCACCTTTTTTTGGAAACAGGATCTTTGTCAATATAATCAAGCTAAGATGAGGTCATACTATATTTAAGTGTACCCTAAATCCAAAAGCTTGGTGTCTTTATATGGAGAAGGAGATTTGGAGATACAGAGACATGGAGAGTCACTGGAGAAAAAGGCCATAATTTGCAGAGTTCGGAGTTATGCTTACTAGAAGCCATGGAATACCAGGAGCTACCAGAAGTTGAAAGAAGCAAGGGAAAAATCCCCCCTTCAGCCTTTGAAGGGAGCATGGCACTGCCAATATTTTGTTTTCAGACTTCTGGCCTCCAGAACTGTGAAGAATAAATTTCTGCTGTTTTAAACCACCCAGTTTGTGGTATTTTGTTACAGCAAACACAGGACACTGATACACTGCCCAAGGTCGCAGCACAAATGACTAACAGTGCTGGTAGTCAAACTCGAAGAAGGCCCCCAAGGATTCTTGCCTCCAAGTAGCCATGCCCTTTTGTAGTCCCCTCCCACAATGAATAGGGCTGGGCTGTGGACCATTAGAATATAACAGAAATGACTGTGTGGTGTCAAAGGCTGGATCATAAAATACATTGCCGTATCCACCTTGCTCTCTCTTTATCCTGGAGGAAGCCAGCTGCCATGTCACAAGGACATTCAAACAGTCCTATAGAGATCCTCATGGTGCAAACTGTGGGGTCCTGCCAAAAGCCAGCCATGTGAGAGAGCCACCATGGAAGCAGATCCCTAGCCCTAGCCAAGCCATTAGATGTCTGAAGCCCCAGTCTACATCTTGAACATAACTTCATGAGCGACCTTTAGCCAAAACTACCCAACTAAGGCACTCTTGAATTCCTGATCCACTGAAACTGTGCAATTTAATAAATGCTTACTGTAGTTCTAAGCCACTAAGATTTGGAGTAATTCATTATGCAATAATAGATAACTAAGCAGAGAGTAAAGATGCAAACCCAGATTCCCAGAAAACTCATTGCTTGGCCTCCCCTCAGAAGAGAAGACAAAAGTCTTCATCTTGACACCAGATATCTCATATATTACAATAACTAACAGAGCTTTAGCCAAAAAAGGCAAGAACTAGAGATCATCACCTGTCCATCTATTCATTCCTATGATCACTCAGGGCTAACTAGGCAATTAAATACATTTCCTGACTTAACGGCCATAGCAGGGTCCTCCCTTACCATAAATACCTCCCCAGATGAAATCCACCCCACCCTAACTAGATATGTATTCCTCTGAATGACAGCAGTGGCCTGTAAGTGTCAGAAATTAAGCTGTTCCTATAACCAGTTTGCTGAGCACTTCCCATATGTTAGGCAGACACTGAGAATACAGAAGGAACAGGCTCCTCTTGGCCCTCCAGGAACACAATTCTGGAAAGGCAGTTGAAATCCTCTTATCTATATTAGGGTTTAGAGTAGGAGTTAGAGCCCATCAAAACATAGCATGAACCTCTTTACCCATTTGTGAAACTATTTTGTTCAAGCTGAGTGGAAGGGCCCCAGGAGTACATCGATAATCAGACACTGTATTTATTTAACACATTGAAATGGGGACAAAGCAAAGGCCAGCATCATCATAAACAATTGAAGCAGTTTCATCAATGAGATGTTCACAACATAGATATCTTATGGACATCTTATCTTCTTTCTGTTAAGATACTGCAGACAAGTACATGCTGGCTCTTTACAACCATGCCCATTTGAAAGGATTTATGTACCCTAGAAAAGCCATATTTTAGTCCTAATCAATCTTGTGGCAGCAACTGTTTCTTTTAATCCCTATTCAATAATGTAGGCTGGAAATTTGATTAAGTTATCTCCACAGAGATGTGATGACTTAGCCAACTACAAGTATTAACTTTTGAATAGAGATGTGACTCCACCCATTCAACATTGGTCTTATTAGTTTACCAGAATCCTATAAAAGAAGAAACATTTTGGAGAGACTCCCTTTAGAGAATGAGGAGAGAGCCACAGAACCATGGCAGAGCCACAAAGGCCAAGCGTCTACCAGCCAGAGACTTTTGAAGATGAAGAAGGAAAACACCCCTGAGAAAACTTCATGAAACAAGAAGCCTGGACAGAAAGCTAGCAGACATTGTCACCATGTTCACCATGTGCCTTTCCAGTTGAGAGAGAAACTCTGAACTTCATTGGCCTTTCTTGAGTGAAGGTAACCTCTTGTTGGTGCCTTATTTTGGACATTTCTATAGATTTGCTTTAATTTGGATGATTTCACAGCCTTAGAACTGTGAACTTGCAACTTATTAAATTCCTCTTTTTAAAAACCATTCCATTTCTGGTATATTGCATTCTGGCAGCTAGCAAACTAGAACAAAGACCACCTGGAAAACTGATCAACTCCATCAGGACAATGTCCATTTTTCCTCAAAATTCTTTCCTAAGCCCCTCTATGGATACTCTTTTGTTTTTTGTAAGCTGTATGGCGGGGTCACATTTCATTCTTTTTCCATGTGAGCATCCCGTTATTGCAGCCCCATTTTGCTGAATTTTTTCTTGTTTGTTTTTTTTTTTTTTTTATGTTGGTTCTTTGTTTGTCTGTTTGAGAAGTAGATGGGCTGGGAATCAAACCCAGGTCTCCCGCATCGCAGGCAAGAATTCTACCACTGAACTACCCTCGCACCCCCTTATAGATACTTTTTAAAAATAAAATTTTAATACCCATAAACATCCTTAAACATCTAGATTCATGGTAGATTAACAGTGGTGGTTGCTAGGCAACTTGAGAAAGCAAGTCCTTTAACAAGACTCAGCTCATGTGTCACTTCCTCTTAGAAACCTCCTCTTCATCAACTAGATTAAGTATGTATTCTCTGGATATGATCACATGGCTGTAATTACTTCCTTGTCCAGCTGTCTCCTTAATAGACTGAACTTCTGGTTACCTGAACCTGTGAACCTCTGTTGTTCATTTTTGTGGCCCCAGTCCCTAGAATAGTGGCTGACAAAAAGTAGTTCACTAAAGGTGAGTGTAGGATAGGGAGTTATTGCTCAATGGATAGGGTTCCTGTTTTGGGTAATGAAAAAGTTTTGAAACTTTTAGATTGTGGTGATGGTTCCACAATTTAGTGAATGCAATTAGTGCCTCTGAATTGTACACATGAAAATGACCTGACTCATTCAAGATGGTGGAGTGAGATGCTTCAGGGCTCCATCGTCCCACAGAAGTTTTGAACAACCAGCAAGAACTGGCAGAAACGTTTTTTCTCAAAGCTCCAGAAAACAGGTAAAAGACTGCTGTAATAAGACAAGCACCAATTCAAGAAAAGGGCTACTCAAAAGTGAGAGGGTCTTGAGGCATCCTGGTTTGCCCCTTTCCCAATCCTCACTGGCTAAGCTTTGACCAGGCTCAATTCCACAGGGAGCAGAGTAAGCTTTACGCACATACCTGGAGTAGGTATGCAAGTTGTTCCAGAACTTGCCCTGCATGTAGAAGGCAGTATACATAGCTCTCTAACAGAATGCAGTGGGAAAGCAATCAAGTCATACTGTCTGGAGCAAGGGATGGCTGACTATAGGACATACGGTGCAGTGACAGGGACTATAAGAAAACTGTTTGCTAGGAAGGAGGGGACATTCATATCTGTGTAAAGAGGGGAATTTCAAGGGCCACAGTGCATGCTTAGGCCAAGATGCCTAAGCAGAAAGGACCAGGGAGGTACCTACACTTTTGCCTGGCACTATTCTCTAGTCTTTGTATGGATAAGACCTCAAGGAAAGCATTTGCACAGGTCAGTATGCAAACACTGAGAAAGGTTTTTCCTTTTTTTTTTTAGCTACTAGCAGTGAAGGAAAACTCTATTATAATGCTAGCTGGATACAAAATTAAGGGTACCTCAGACTCTACATTCCAGGGCTAACACATTAAAATATCAAAATGTCCAAGTTTCAACAAAAGGTCACAAAATATACAAAGAAACAGGAAGTGATGGCCCAGGCAAAGGAGAAGATTAAAACATTAGATATCAACAACAAGGAGGGTCAAACCTGGGACATACCAGATAAAGACTTTCAAACAATGACAGTAAATATGTTCAAAGAGCTAAAGAAAAACATGGACAAATAAACTACGGGAAATGAGAAAAATGATAGAAGAATATAAAGAGTATATCAGAAAAGAGATGGAGATTATGGTTACAGCTAATACAGAACATCTATTTTATTCCTTTCATTTTCAATATGTCTGTATCCTTGGATCTAACATAAGTCTCTTGTGAGCAGCATATAGATAGATCATATTATTTAATCCATTCTGACAATCTGTGTCTTTAAATTAGTGAATTTAGTCCATTAACATTCAAAATTATTTCTGTAAAGACAGTTCTGAGGTCTAGCATCTTATCTTTTATTTATAAATACAGAGTTTTGTAAATTCTAAATATTAAACACTAACAAATATCATTTGATTGTTTGATTAGCTTTCAAAATTGTGAATGTTCTCAAAATAGCAAACAAAAAGTGATTACAAATATCAACCTTGCTATAGTAATGACCTATGATACTGAACATTTTCAAGTTTTGGATTTCAGGAAAATATAAAGATACAAATGTTTTTGGAATTACTATATGAAAATCTTAACCACCAAAGACGGACATCTTAGCTTATCCATAGGCATATTAAATAAAATATAATCATTGTAAAACCTGTATTTGTAGAGTAAGTTTCATAAACCAATTTAAAATTAAGACAAACCAGGAAGAAATCTAGAGATACAGACATCACAGTTTCTTGAATTCTAAATATTAAACTCTAATTTAAATGCAACTTGATTCGCTATCAAAAGTGTGTACATTCTCAAAATATCAGGTAGAAAGTTATTAGAGACATCAACTTTGCTATAGTAATGACTGATGCTACTGAACATTTTAAAGTTTTTGATTTCAGGAAAATATAAAGATATAAATGCTTTTATAATTAACATGAAAATTTTAACTCTATAAGCATAGCATTTAAAATCTATTTTATCTAATATTACTATAGGTACTTGTGCTTTCTTTTGTTTACAGCTTGCCTAGAACATCTATTTCCGTCCTTTCACTATCAATCTATTTGTATCCTTGGGTCTAAGATAAGTTTCTTGTGTATAACATATAGGTAGATCATATTATTTAATCCACTCTGTGTTTCTTTTAGTTAGTAAGTTCAGTCCATTAACATTCAAAATTACTACTGTAAAAGCAGTTCTTGAGTATCTTGAGCATCTTATTCCCATGGTTTTTATTCATCAGATCTATTTATTCTTTTCCCTCTGACTTTTTATCCTTTAAGTTACCCTTGCTAATACTCTTGAATTCTGTACCCTCCTCCAGATCTCCCTCTCTAGTCTTTTTTTTTTTAGCATAACAAAAAATATTTTACTAAAACGTAAGATTTACAGAAGTTTCCAGACAAGCCATACAAAATGGTCACAAGCTTCTTTTTTGAAGGCAGGATTCTACACTTGACAGCAAAGTCACAATGTTATTAGTGAGGGCTGTGATGTTTGTTTAATGTTCCCATTTTGGTTCAAACAATCAAGCTTGTCCATCTACAGCATCTAAAGTTAGACTTGGCTAGAGGGTATGTTCTAAGGAACAACTGGTTAGCTGCTTTTAACTAATGCATTTAATTAGATCATAAAAGGGGAGAGAGGAGGAGGGAAGAAACTTATAAAATAATAAAACCACCTCCCTCCTCAAAAATAAAAATAAAGAAAAACACCCACACCCCTGCAGTTAACCCTAACAACTACCTTCATTCACAGTGCTTTATACTTAAACCATGATGGGGGAAATGAATAAAAGCAGAAAAGAGGCCACTGTTTTTAAACATTTCACAACAATCCAGATGATACTTTTAGCCTCTGCTCATGCTTTACAACAGTGAATCAGGACAAGACATAGATTTGCTAATGTGCATATATTCACCAAAGGACTGAAGATGTCTGGGCCTTTATTCTGTAATGTTTCTAAGACTGTGTCCACTAAATACAAACAAAAAAGGAAGAAGTCTTGGCAGAATAGGAGAAGTGATGTACACTTGATGATCAGATAAATTTAAATATTATTCATGGCATATAGCCTAGTCCATGCTCTAGCTGTTTCTGTGGTTTGGGCTTTGTTGGTCTTCCACTGCTCTGCTACAGCATTTGTTAATGGATCACCTGGATTGGGAGCATTTAACAAACCCTGGATAGATAGCAGAACTGTGTGGCTCTGCAGTGCTGGGGACCACTTATCTTTCAAAATATTTAAACATATTCTTCCCAACTTGTCCACATTAGGGTGATAAATTTTGGTCGTGAGACGTACTTTAGGGCTGCCACTGGGTATTCTTCTGGAAGGAATAGTTCAAGTTTAAAATCCCTCCCTCAAAAGGGGAATCTTGGGGACCAGCAATGACCACATGAAAATAACGGGCATTGCTCTCATCTGGTTCTCCCTTAATACCGGGAACTGCATCTGCCAGCAAATGCTGGGTTTCCTTGACAAACCTGCAGGGCAGCCTGGCCATCTTGTCAGATCCCAAGTTCAGCTTCTGGTCTTGTCCTCTCTAGTCTTTTTTCAGTCAACAAAGCTCCCTTTAATATTTGTCATAGGGCAGGTCTCTTGTTGGCAAGTTCTTGCAGCCGTTGTTTGTGAAGATTTTAATCTCTCCCTCAATTTTGCAGGACAACTTGGCAAGATAAAAAATTCTTGGCTAGAAGTCTCTCCTGGTCAGAATCTTAAATATATCATACCACTGCCTTCTCACCTCCATGGTGCCTGTTAAGTAGTCTGAGATCAATCTTACATAGTTTCCCTTGTATGTAATTGTTTTTGTTTGTTAATGCTGCTGGAAATGCAATATACCAGAAATGAGTTGGCTTTTATAAAGGGTATTTATTAAGTTACAAGTTTACAGTTCTAAGGTCATAAACATGTCCAAACCAACGTATGCAGAGAAAGATACCTTGACTCAAGAAAGGACAATGGCATGAAACCTCTGTCAGCTGGGAAAGCATGTGGCTGGTGTCTGCTAGGCTTTTGCCTTCTGGTTTCAAACAGCTTCCTTGGGGGCATTATCTTTCTGCATTTCCAAACATCCCTATCTATGTCAGGTTTGAACTTTTTCTAAAATGGTTCCTTCTTAAAGGACTCCAGTAAGTGGCCCACCTTCAATGGGTGGAGACATTTCCAAAGAAACCACTTAATCAAAAGGTCCCACCCACAATAGAAACAATCTAATAAATAGGTCACACCCTAAACAATATTGAATCAAGATTAAAGAACATGGCTTTTCTAGGGTACACAACAATTTCAAACAAGCACAGTAGTAAATTTCTTTTCTCTTGCTGCTTTCATGACTTTTTGCTTCTCTTCAAGATTTGACATTCTAATAAGTATCATCTTGGAATAGGCCTATTTGGATTTATTCTACTTGGGATTCACTGGGTTTGTTTGGTTTGGATATTTATGTCTTTTATAAGAGCTGGAAAATTTGTCCCCATTATATCTTCAACTAGCATTCCTATCCCTTTACTCCTCTCTTCTCCCTCTGGGACACCAATAATTCTTATATCAAGATATCCCATGCCCATTTATTGAAAAGACTACTCTATCCCAGTTCAGTGGATTTGGGGACCTTATAGAAAATCAATTGTCCATAGATTTGGCAGTCTCTTTCCGCACTCTTGATTCAATTCCATTGGCTGATGCTTCTGTTTTTGTGCCAGTACCATGATGTTTTAATTACTGTAGCTTTATAGTAAACTTTAAAGTCAGGAAGTGATGGTCCTCCTACTTTACTCTTCTTTTTTTTGGATATCTTTAGTTATTCAGGGTATCTTTCCTTTCCAAATAAATTTGATGACTAATTTTTCCATCTTCAAAGTAAGTTGAGATTTTGATTGGTACTGTATTGAACCTGTCGATCAATTTGGTTAGAATTCACATCTTAATGACATTCAACCTTCCTAACTATAAGCATGGAATGTTTTTCCATCTATTTAGGTGATTTTTAATTTGTTTTAGCAATGCTTTATAATTTTCTGTGTATGTCCTTGACATCCTTGTTTAGGCTTATTCCTAGATACTTGATTCTGTTGGAAGCTATTTTAAATGGAATTTTTTTCTTGTCTCCTCAGATAGGTCATTGTGCATAGAAACACTGCTGAATTCTGTACATTAATCTTGCATCCTGCCCCTTTGCTGAACTTATTTATTAGCTCAAAAAGCTTTGTCATAGATTTCTTAGAGTTTTCTAAGTGTAGTATCATGTCATCTGCAAACAGTGAAAGTTTTACTTCTTCCTTTCCAATTTGGATGCATTTTTTATCTTTCTTCTATCACTCCAGTTAGGACTTCTAGTACAATGTTGAATAATGGTGGTGACAATGGGCAATATTTTCATTCTCTCACCACTGAGTATAATTGGAGTATAATGCTGGCTTTGGGTTTTTCACATATGCCCTTTATGATACAGAGAAAGATCTCTTTGATTCCTACTTTTGAAGTGTTTTTATCAGGAAAAAATGCTGCATTTTGTCAAATGCTTTTTCAGCATCAATCAAGATGATCATGTGCTTTCTCCCTTTCAATTTGTTAATGTGCTGTATTACACTGATTGATTTTCTTGTATTGAACCACCTTTGCATTCCTGGTATAAACCCCACTTAGGCGTGATGTTTAATTCTTTTAATGTGTCGTTGGACTTGATTTGCTATTATTTCGTTGAGAATTTTTGCATATATGTTTATTAGGGAGATTGGTCTATAGCTTTCCTTTCTTATAGCATTTTTATCCAGTTTTGGAATTAGAACAATGTTAGCTTCACAAAATGAGTTAGGTAGCATTCACTTATCCTCCAATTTTTGGAAGAGTTTAAACAGGATTGGTGTTGGTTCTTTTTGGAATGTTTGATTAAATTCCCCTGTGAAGCCATCTGGTTCTGGGATTTTTTTTTTATGAGAAAAATTTTTTATGGGAAATTGATGACTAGTTGAGTTACTGTAATGGTTTGTTGAGATTGTATATTTCTTCTCAAGTCAGTATAGGTACATTGTGTGTTTGTAGAAATTTGTCCATTTCATCCAAGTTGTCTAGTTTGTTGACATATAGTTGTTCATAGTATTCACTTATGATTTTTAAAATTTCTTCAGGATCCATGGTTATGAGGAACCTCCCACTTCTGATTTTGTTTACTTTCTCTTTTTTCTTTGTTAATCTAGCTAGGGTTAATTTTATTGATTTTTTTCAAAGAACAAATGTTTGGTTTTGTTGATTCTTTCTATTATGTTGTTCAGTTTGTTTATTTCTGCTTTAATCTTTGTTATTTCTCTTATTTTATTTGCTTTGTGGTTAGTTTGCTGTACTTTCTTTAAATTCTCCAGGTGAGCAGTTAACTCATTGATTTTTTTCTCATCCTTGTTTTTTTTTTTTAATTTTTAAATATAACATATACACAAAAAAAGAAAGAAAAAGCAATGATTTTCAAAGTACACTTCAACAAGTGGTAACAGAACAGATTTTAGAGTTTGTTATGGGTTATCATTCCACTAGTTTAGATTTTTCCTTCTAGCTGCTCCAAAACACTGGAGGCTGTGTTTTCTTTCTTTTTTTCTGTGAAAAATAACATATATACAAAAAAGCAAGGAATTTCAAAGCACATTGCAATAATTCATTGTAGAACAGATTTCAGAGTTTGATATGGGTTACAATTCCACAATTTTAGATTTTTACTTCTAGCTGCTATTGGAGACTAAAAGAAATATCAATGGAATGATTTAGCATTCATACTCATTTGTTAAATTCTACCTTTTCAGTATAACTCCACCATCACCTTTGATCTTTCTCCCACACTTTAGGGGTATTGGGGCTATGCCCATTTTAACTTTTTCATGTTGGAAGGGGCTAGTGATAATATGGGATAGGGGGATGGAACTAGTTGATGTTCTGGAGAGGTTGGCCCATCTGCATTTCAGGACTTATCTGGTCCAGCACCTATCTGGAGGTTGCAGGATTCTGAAAAGTTGCCCTAGTACATGGAACCTTTGAAGAATCTTATATATTGCCCTAGGTGTTCTTTAAGATTGGCAGAAATGGTTTTGGTTGGAGGTGGCAAGTTATGATAGGTAGCAATAAAAACTGAAGCTTTGGTAAGTGTGACCTCCAGAGTAGCCTCTCGACTCTATTTGAACTCTCTCAGCCACTGATACCTCATTTGATACTCTTCTTTTCCCCCTTTTGGTCAGGATGGCATTGTTGACCCCACAGTGCCAGGGCCAGACTCATCCTGATAAATCATGGGAAGTCATCTCCCATGCTGCCAGGGAGACTTTCATCCCTGGATGTCATGTCCCATGCAGGGGGGAAGGCAATGATTTCACTTACAGAGTTGGGCTTAGAGAGAGAGAGGCCACATCTGAGCAACAAAAGAGGTCCTCCAGAGGTAACTTTTAGGCATACCTATAGGTAGGCTAAGCTTACATAAGCTTCCCAAGATCAAGCCTCAAGATCAAAGACTTGGCCTTTTAATTTGGGTGTTCCTAATGTTTGACACAGTATCAGGGTTTTCCCAGATGGTAAACTTTAATAATTCCATATTTTTTCTCCCATCCCTCAAGGGACTTTGCCAATACTTTTTTATTATCTATTCTTGTTTTTTAATATAGGCATTTAGGGCAATAAAGGTCCCTCTTAGCACTGCCTTTGCCACATCCCATAAATTCTAATATGTTGTATTCTCATTATCATTTGTCTCCAGATATTTACCAATTTCTCTAACAATTTCTTCTTTAACCTACTGATTATTTAAGAGTGTGTTGTTTAATCTCCATATATTTGTGAAAGCTCTGGTTCTTTGGTGATTATTGTTTTCCAACTTCATTCCATCGTGGTCAGAGAAAATGTTTTGAATAATTTCAATCTTATTAAATTTATAAAGACTTAGTTTGTGTGCCAACACATGATCTATCCTGGAGAATGTTCCATGAGTACTGGAGAAGAATGTATCTCCTGGTGTTTTGGGGTGTAATGACCTATATATGCCTGTTAGGTCTAATTCATTTATCAATTCATTTATTTAAGTTCCTTATTTCCTTGTTGGTCCTCTGTTTGTTCTATCTATAGAGGAGAGCAGTGTATTGAAGTCGCCCACTATTATTGTTGAAAAATCTATAGCTCCCTTCAGTTTTGTCAATGTTAGCCTTACTTTGAAGCTCCTTGATTAGGAGTGTAAACATTTATGATTGTTATTTCCTCTCTGTGAATTGTCCCTTTTCTTAATATGTAGTCCCTTACACTTAATATTGGTGTAGCTACTCCTGCTTTCTTTTGGTTACAACTTACATAGAACATCTTTTTCTATCATTTCACTTCCAATCTAATTGTCTCCTTGGGTCTAAAATGCATCTCTTGTAAACAGAATATAGATGGATTATAATTTTTTATCTTTTCTGCCAATCTGTATCTTTTAATTGGTGAGTTTAGTCCATTAATGTTCAAAGTTATTGCTGTAATAGCAGTTCTTGAATCTATCATCTTATCCTTCCGTTTTTTTTTCTTATATCCTTCAGTTTTTATTTGTCAGATCTATATATTATTTTCCCTTTCTCTCTTTTTATCCTTTAAGTTACTGTTTAATCCTTGGTATTCCTCAAGTCTATGCCCTCTTCCAAACCTCCCTCTTCTTTTTTTTTTTTTTTTTCAGCTGATAGGCCTTCCTTTAGTATTTCTTGTAGGGCAGGTCTCTTGTTAACTAGTTCTCTTAGTCTTTCTTTGTCTTTGAAGACTTTAATCTTTCCTTCAGTTTTGAAGGACAACTCAGCTGGATAAAGAGTTCTTGGCCTTTCTCATTGGAGATTTTAAATGTATCATACCACTGCTTTCTTGCTTTCATGGTGTCTGTTGAGTCTTCCAAACTCAGTCATATGTATGTAGATGGCTTTTCTTGAGCTGCTTTTAGGACTTCCTGTTTCTTTCCAACATTTAACAATTTGATTAGTATGTGTCTTAGAGTTGACCTATTTGGAGTTATTCTATTTGGAGTTCATTGGGCCTCTTTAATTTGCATACTTATGTCTTTTATATGGGTTGGAAAGTTTTCCCCAGTTATATCTTCAACTAACTTTCTCAGCCCTTTACTCTTTGCTTCTCCTTCAGGGACATCAATGATTCTTATATTTGTGTGTCTCTTGTTGTCCATTATTTCTCTAAGATCCAGTTCCATTTTATCTGTTTTTCTTACCTTGTTCTTTTGTGCACTCCATTTCAATTGTTCTGTCTTCTAGCTCACTTATTCTTCCTTCTGCTTCTTTGAATCATGTATCTCTAGTATATTTCTAATTTGGTGTGATGTATCTTTTATCTCTGTAAGACCTGCCATTTTTCTATTTAACACTTCAAATTCTTCTTTGTGCTCCTCTAGTGTCTTCCTGTTATCTTTATTTCTTTATAAATATCCTTGAGTAGCTGTTCCATATTCTGTGTCCCCTCTGATGTTTTTATTTGATCATTTGGCTGGGCCATTTCTGCTTGGATCTTCACGTGCTTTATGATTTCCTGCTGTGTTCAAGGCATTTGATTATCTTAACAATGTTATTTTGCAAGTTTGTTTCCTTCACTTGTCTAAAGGTTTGTATTTACTTGATTTTGCATTGAGGTTTCTTTTTGCACTTGGTTTGTCAGTAATTCCCCACCAAACCAAGGTTTGGATCTTATGTAGGAGGTATACAGCTAGACTGGGGTGCATGGGTACTTCATGACAGAATGCCTGCCCACCATGCAGGAGACCCAGACTTGATTCCTAACCTGTGTGCCCACCAAAAAAATTTTAAATAAATAATAATAATAAAATAACAATATAATAAAAACATGAAAAAATACCAATAACAACAAAACACACCTTACCAGTAGTAAGCCCCAAGGTCAGAAGGAGACACCCCAAGATATACTGGGGTTAAAATCAGATTGGTGGCCACAGAGGGAAAAAAATTAAAGAAAAAGTAAATTAATACAATAAAATAAAATAGAATAATTAAAAATAAGAAATAAAATGTAAATATATAAAATATATAGGTAAATAATAACAATAATATTACTAATAAAGAATATATATGGCGAGAAGAGATATATTGGGAAAAATAGGGGGGGAAAGAGAAAAACCTAGGCAGATAGTGCGTCTGCCTGCCTGCACTTACCACATCCGTCTAGTAGGCAGCACTACTGAAGTGCCTCCTCCCCTCAGGCCCATGCCTGCAGGGACCAGCTGGAGAGACAGTGTGCAGGACGGAAGTCCTGCTCTGGTGGTGGTAGGGGGAGGGCTGGTCCTGGCATGGGGGACAAGATAGCCAATCAATGCCCAGAGTGGCAGGAAAAAACGACCCACAGCGCCTTGCCTGATTCGATGGTTATTTGTGGCGCACAGCTGGGCAACCATTCCCAGCACTCAGGGACACAACCCTTTGTGGCAGACAGACAGCCTGCCCCTGGGGTCCCCATGGGCGCTGCCAGCTATGAGTCTGCTCTGGGAGGTTTCCCAAGCCAGCAGCTGGAGCAGGCTGGAGTGGAGGGAGATCAGCTCCCTCTGATCTGCACCTCCCCGCTTGCTACCACCTGCAAGTTGACAAGTCCTTGTCAACGCAACCCACCCTACTCTTCTCACACCAAGCCCACTGCCTTTCTTTTCTTCAAAACACCCTGAAGCCCCTCCTTAATCACTCATCCCCCTGGTACCACAGTCCAGGTCATTCTCTCTCCCCATCCCCTGATTGTCTCATGAAGCAGGGGTGACTTCTATCTGCCCTGTTTCCCCATCTTCAATGGTTTGGGGATCATAATATATAAACATGTAATATGTGACAAGAGCTGCAGAAATCAGGGGGAACAGAGGGTATAAGAACACAGTTTGAGTATGCTAATGTAGTTAAGGTAGTATCAAAGCAAATGAGATTTTTATAGATTTAGGATGTTAACTTTAGGCCTATGGTAACTAAAAATAAAATATTGGAGAATATGTAAGCTCATAAGGAAAGAAATTTAAGTGCAGTTTTCCAGGAGTGGGGGACAGGGGTCCTAGGGATTTAATGCATAATGGGTGGAGGGTTTTCATTTAGGGATATGGGAACATTTGAGTAATGGAAGATGATGAAAGTGCCACAATATTGTGAATGTAATTAATTCCATTGAATGGTATGATTGACAGTGTATGAGATGGGAAAGTTTATGTTCTACATAGGTTCCTACAATTAAAAAAATAAAAGAAAAAAACAATTAAAGAGGCAATTATAATTAAATGCAATATATGATTCTGGATAGATCTAGAAAGGTAGGAGAAAAGGCTTGAAGGGACATATGAAAACATTAGAATATAGATTTTAACTTTATATCAATGTTAAATTTTTTGAATTTGTAACTGCACTTAAGATGGTATGCTGGTTTGAAACTGTTGTGTACCCCAGAAAAGCCATGTTCTTTAAATCCTCATTCAACACTGTTGGGTGGGATCTTTTTTTTAAAATATTTTTATTGTAAAAACTTAACATAAAAACATTCTTGACATACAAACATTCCATACATGATGTACAATCAATGGCTCACAATATCGTCACATAGTTGTGTATTCATCACCATGATCATTTTTTGAACATTTGCATCACTCTGGGTTGGATCTTTTTGATTAAATTGTTTCCAATGAGATGTGACCCATCCAATTGTGGGTGGGACCTTTTGATGATGTGGTTTCCATGGAGGAAACCATTTTGGAAAAAATTCAGAGCCCACACAGCCAAAGAACATTGGAGATGAAGAAGGAAAACACCCCCAGAGAAGCCTTTTGAAATGAGACGCTTGGAGAGAAAGCTAGCAGACATTATCATTTGCCTTCCCAGCTGACAGAAGTGTTCCAGACCCATCCACCTTTCTTGAACCAAGGTATCTTTCCCTGGATGCTTTCACTGGGACATTATTATAGCCTTAGAACTGTAAACTTAGAACTTAAAAAATTCCCTTTTTTTAAACCATTCCATTTCTGGTATATTGCATTCCAGCAGCTTTAACAAACCAAAACAGATTTTGGTAGTGAGAGTGGGGTGCCTCTGTTTGCAAACACCAAACTGTCAGAACAGCTTTTTAAATGGATAAGGGGAAGATTATAGAAGAGTTATGAGGAGCTGAATAGGAAAGGCCAAGAATGCTTTAAAAAGACTGCTGGTAGAAATGTGGACTCTAAAGATCTTTCTGATAAGGCCTTAGACAGAAATTATTCATGTATTATTGCAAACTGGAAGGAAGGTAAACCTTGTTTTAAAGTGGCAGAAAATCTGGCAAAATTGACTACTGATGGAAGACAGATTTTAAAAGCCAGGAGTTGGGATACTTAGCTGAAGAGATTTCCAAACGAAATGTGCAAAATGTGGTTTCTTCTTGCAGCTTATAGTGAAATGTGACAGGAAAGAGATAAATTGAGACTGAACTCTTGGATACAAAGAAATCAGAAATTGATGGTCTGGAAAATTCTGGGCTTTCAGAAAGGAAGACTCCAGAGAATAGTAGCCCACAAGAGTACTTAACCAGTAACATGGAACCAGTTAGCCACTACAGCACAGCCCAGGACTGGAGATGGCGCTATCCAGAAAGGATCAATGGAAAGTTCTATTGTCTGATGGGTATGATCCCAGTATGCTGCATAGAAAACAAACAAGCGTACTATGGGAGCTGTATAAATGGAACCACTGCCAGTCTGGACTAAAAGGGACAGAAAAGGGACAAATTGAATGAAAAATTACTTCAGAGGCAGACCATGGAAGCTAAGGTCTGGAGCCAGGAAATCTTGGGCCAGGAGAGCGGACCCACCCTAGCACTTGGAGAGAGTGAGTTTGCCCCAGAAGCAGAGGGCAGGCTCAGGAAGAGGTTTGGTGCCCCAAGCTTTGGAGAGGGTGGAGCCCATAAACCAGGGATTAGGGGGAGCTTAGCTAACACCCCTTTTTTCTACAGGGGTTGAGCATGTGCCCTGGAGATGGCAGAGAGCCCAGGTGCTGCCTCAATGTTTGGAGACAGTAGATCCAAGAAAAAGGTATCCCCCACAATGAGCCCCAGTGTTACAAACCTCAACCCAGTGTTTGGTGAGAGCAGGGCCATTGCATAAACCCTTGGAAAGGGTGGGACCGCTGCTTTCTAAAGTCCTGAGGATAAATGACTCTGAGTTTGAAATCTAATGGAGTTTGCCCTGCTGGTTTTAAGAATTGTTTGGGAACTTTAACTCCTGTGTTCCTTCCAATTTAACCCTATGGAAATGGAAACATGTATTGTATGACTGTCCCTCCTTTTTATGTTGGCAGCAGATAACTTGTTCTAAGTTTTACACGTCCAGAAGCAGAGGAGAACATTGCCTTAGGACATACCATGCCTGTAACTGACTTTGATGAGATTTTGTACTGTTTCTGACTTTATATTGTATTTGTATTGTTACTGAAATGGTTTAAGGTTTTGTGATATTGTAATGGAATGAATGTATTTCGTATATGGAACTAACATGTCTTTTGGGGGTCAGAGAGTAGAATGTGCTGGTATGAAACTGTTGTGTATTACAGGAAAGCCATGTTCTTTAATCCTCATTCAATATTGTTGAGTGGGATCTTTTTGATTAAGTTGTTTCCATGGAGATGTGTCTCTACCCATTCAGGGTGGGGTTGCTTACTGGAGTCCTTTAAGAGGAAATCATTTGGGAAAAAGCTTCAGAGTCCACACAGCCAGAGACCTTTGGATACGAAGGAAGAAAATGCCCCCACCTTTGGATATGAAGGAAGAAAATGCCCCCACGGAAGTCTTTTTTTTTTTTATTTTGAACATTTTTTATAGTGAAATATATATATGCAGAAAAGTGATAAATTTCGAAGTACATTTTAACAAGTAGTTATAGAATAATTTTCAAAGTATGGTATGGGTTACAGTGCCACAGAAGTCTTTTTGAAATGAGAAGCCTGGAGAGAAAGCTAGCAGAAGTCACCATGTGCCTTCCCAGTTGACAGAGATGTTCTGGATGTTTTAAGCCAAGGTATCTTTCTCTGGATGTCTTCGTTGGGACATTTTTATGGCCTTAGAACTGTAAACTTGCAGCTTAAAAAATTCCCTTTTTTAAAGCCATTCCATTTCTGTTATATTGCATTCCAAAATGATGGTTATATAAGTGAATACCTTTGGTCTTTGGAAATGTACATGACAGTATTAGGTTTTCAAGAAATATGACGGATACAACCTTCACTCTATGGTTCACAAAATGGATTGATAAATATATAAACAGATGGATAAATGGATAGATAGATAGACATTAAAAGTGGTGGATCTGGGTTTCTGAGGGTGAAGGTATGTTGGAGTTACACATATGAATGAAGTTTGTAAAATTTTTTGTAAATGTCTTGTAAATTTGATCGTATTTCAAAATAAAAAGTAAGGAAAACATGGTTAAAATGACAAAGTTTATGTTATGTATATTTTGTCACAATAAAAATGTTTAAAGAAATGAGTATAGGATAAATGAAGGTAGGAAGGAACAAAAAAAGCTTGCAGCCAGTTATCTTTGAATTACATTTTAAAAAGTCAATAAAAAACAGACAACTTCAAGGATAGTCCACAAAGTATCAATGTGGTCTGAAACTTAGATCTAAGGCCATTCTTTAGAGTTTATTTTGTATTTTGCCCTAAGAAACAATGTAGTAAAACTATGGAAATTCAACAGTGAACCCACAAATTATTTACCTAAAATTGCACTCTTTCAACAACGCATAATTACCATTTTTAACAGCTTCTACGATAAACAGACTTATAGACTTCATTCATTTATTAATTAATTTAGAAAAACAAGAAGAATGTATCGATTATTAACAGAAAACACCTACTGTTTGCCCAGGACTACTACTAGATAGCAGAGACTCAGGAGATGAAAAGCACAGTGCTTACCCTGAGAGAGCTGACGGTCTACTGGGGAGAAAACACCCAAGTATTGAAGTGTGGCATGTAGGAGATGTGCGTGCAGTGCCAGAGGAGTAGAGAGAAGGGATGCCTGGGATTTGAGTTGGGGGAAATTTTCTTGGAGAAGACACTTGAATGGAATGTTCAAGAAAATAAGCAGGCAGAAGAAACAGCATTTTAAAAGGCACAAAGATGAAAGAGAGCGTGATGATTTAGAACACAAGCTTTAAAGTCAGACAGATCTGGTTCAATAATGCCTCTACTGCTTTCATGTTGTGCTGGTTGGGGGGCTTGGGCAAGTTACTTAGCTCTCTCAACTCATTTTCCCATCTGTAAAATGGATAGTACCAACCTCCCAGAGTTTTTGTGAGGACCAAATGAGAAAATGCGTGTAAGTGCTTACTAGAGTTCTGACACATAGTCTGTGCTTGATAAATATCAGGGGAAGAATTGCACATGGGGACATCCTCAGGAAAAAATAATTGCCACATGGGTGAGAATCAGGGTAGGTGTAGACAGGGAGAATGAGAAGCAGGAGAACAGAGCCCAGACAAAGTGGTTAGGCAGGTGGAACACAGAAGGAACATGTAATATTACTCTATGAAAATAAATAAGCATTGAACCCAAGGCCTACAAAAAAGAAAATGTAAAAGCATAGGAAGTTCTATGAATTTTGACTCAAAGGCTTGGCGGGAATATCCAAGTAACCACTGTTTTAGCTGCTTCTAGTTGCAAATTTCTGGCACCTTTATTTTAGGTGCAGATTACCCAAGTGATTAGCAATTTTTCTCAAAGCAATGGATTCTACGCTAGAAATGGAAGAATGAAACTTCAAAGACAAAAGATTCAATTAATTTTTTAAAATCCCCAAATGAGCTCTTTAACATGAAGTGATTCAAAATACATTTAAATTGAACTTATGCTTCAAAAGTGGTTGAATTATTAAGGCAATAGAGGGTACTTTTGAGGTTCATAACTCTAAACATGGAGGTGAGCTTAGCCTCACCACCACCACCACTCCCCAAAAAAACACTAAATTTTTCATTAGCTGTTTTGGCCACTTTCCCAAAAATATAATGTCTAATTTCATTGTGGAAAAAAACATACACACACAAGTATATTAAAATTCATATTAGTTCATATCACCAATTCATCACAGTTTCTCATGTGTGAAACGGGGATACAAATGGTGCCTACTGGACAAAGTTCTGATGATTATAAACATACCTGTCATGTAAAAAACACTCAACAAAAATCAGCAAAGTAATATAACTAAGGCCAGTCAATTTTGCTGCCTAAATATCTCCTTAATCCAGCAGTTTTCAAAGTGTGGTCTGGGTGCTGTGATGGGGTTCCTGAGATCCTTCAAAGGAGTCTGCAAGGTCAAAACTATTTTCATATTAATACTAAGATGTATTTGCCTTTTTTATTTTCATTCTCTCACAGGAATACACTAGAATTATCCAGAGGCATGTGATATTGCAACAAATTAAATGCAGCTGTATTCTAATAAGACAGACATTAAAGACATTTCCAAAAATAGAAAAATGTAAAACAATGCCACCTCATCTCACTAAAATATATTTTTTTGAAAACATAGCTATTTTTCATAAAATTATCTTAATATACAATGGGTTTATTATTTATTGTTAGTTTTATATCCATTCATATACAAATATTTTAAATTTTTCTGTTTTAATTTCCAATATGGTAAATATCGATAGCTATAACCCACATAAGCAAAAGTCATTAAAATCCTCAATAATTTTTAAGAGTGAAAAGAGGATCTGTGACCAAAAAGTTTAAAAATTACTGTTTTAGTCACTACCACTTTTTACCTACAATCTATTATCACTCATCTATTCCTAATCAGACTTCCTGCATCTACTCTTATCTCCACTGCACTATTCATTCTACAAAAATTTATTAAGCATCTACTATGTACCAGACACTGTATGAGGCAACAGGAATTCAAGACAGTCATAGTTCTTTCTGTCAGGGAGTTATATGAAGGAGAGTAAACACCAACAAAAACAAGCCAAATAAATTAAATTATTGAAAATTGTTATAAATGCTAAAAAGAAAAGAATCACAGGACTAAAACACAAAATGAAAGAGGGGATCACTGAAGAGAGTTTGCCTGGAAAGGCCCCTCTAAGGAGATATCTTTTCAGTTCAGACATAAAGGATCCTGCCTTTCAAATAGTGGGGGAAGAGTATTCCAGGCAGAGAGATTGGCCTGAGCAAAGGCCCTGAATGGGAAAGAGCTTGAAAAGTGATGAGGAGCCAGATCATGCAGGGCCTTGAAGTTGCTTCCTCCTGTCTAGTCCCCACATTTCACTTAGAGTCTTTTCCAAAATGCCCATTAGTTCATACCATATTGATTAATTCATTTCATTGGCTTCCCATTATTCTTAGAATGAAGAGCAAAATTCTCAGTGTTACCTTCAGGCCCTAGAGATCTGATTTCTGCTTATCCCTCATCTAATGTCATACCACTCTTTACCACTCTCCCCATCACTCCCGGGATACTACTCAGCTGCCTTCTATCAGTTCCTAGACATCAAGCTCTCTCTCACCACAGGGTCTTTGCACATGCTATTCCCTGAGCTTTGGAAGTTTCCTCAGCTCTTCTCCCCAAGTGAGCTGATTAGAGTTTTACCAACCCTGAGAAAAGACCAGGTGCTTTAACACCCTGCAGCTTTCCATCTCAGAATTTAACGTACTTTGTAATTATTTGTATAATCATATAATTAGTATGTCTCCTCCACTAACCATAAACGATTAAAGGGCAGGTACAATGTCTATTTTCTTAACATTATATTCTTGGTACTTAGCATCGTGCCTGGTACATAATTCATGCTTAATATGTTGAATGATTAAATGAATGAAAGCCCAGTCTGTCCTTAGAGATACTTTTATAATAAATTCACTCTTGAAAGCATTTAATCATTAGATTGTGTGTCCTACCAAGACAAGAACAGTCTACTTATCTTTGTTCTCAATAAATATTTGTTGAATGAATTAATAAATGAAAATTATTAAATGCTTACACAATGTTGAATGGTGGGCAAGGGGCAGAGTGGATACACAATTTAAGCCACATTCATAGTTCTCAAGTGGATTACAGTACAGATCAAGAGAAAGGCCATGACCTCTCTCTCTCAGCCAACATGACAAGCAAACTCACTGCCCTCCTCCTCTCTACGCTGGACATGACTCCCAGGGGTGTGGACCTTCCTGGCAACGTGGGACAGAAATCCTAGAATGAGCTGGGACTCAGCACCAAGGGATTGAGAAAACCTTCTCAACTGAAAGGGGAAGAGAGAAATGAGACAAAATAAAGTGTCCATGGCTGAGAGATTCCAAACAGAATCAAGAGGTTATCCTGGAGGTTATTTTTATGCATTAAATAGATATCACCTTTTCAGTTAAGGTGTAACAGAGAGGCTGGAGGGAACTGCCTGAAAATGTAGAGCATGTTCCAGTAGCCATGTTTCTTGAAGATGATTGTATAATGATATAGCTTTCACAAGGTGATTGTGTGATTGTGAAAACCTTGTGTCTGATGCTCCTTTTATCTACCTTATGGACAGATGAATAAAACATATGGATTAAAAATAAATAAATAATAGGGGGAACAAACATTAAAATAAATTTAGTAGATTGAAATGTTAGTGGTCGGGCGGGCCACGGTGGCTCAGCAGGCAAGAATGCTCGCCTGCCATGCCAGAGGACCCGGGTTCGATTCCTGGTGCCTGCCCATGTGAAAAAAGAGAAATGCTAGTGATCAATGAAAGGGAAGGGTAAGGGGTATGGTACATATGAATTTTTTTCTGTTTTCTTTTTATTTTTTTCTGAATTGATGCAAATGTTCTAAGAAATCATGATGATGAATATGCAACTATGTGATAAAAAAAGAGAATGTTCATATTGTATGTTGATTGGTTTTATTAATAAAAATTAAAAAAAAAAAGATGTGCTCGTCTAATGGATACTTGAATTTATTTGCTTTTAACATTTTAGTGCAGTGGTTGAATGTATGGACTCTAGATTGGTCCTGCTTGGGTTTGAATCCCAACTCCACCACTTACTAGCTGGTAATCTTGGCCAAGTTCCTTAACCTCTCTCTGCTTCAGTTTCTCATCTATAAAACGGGAATAATCATAAAACTCCTCATAGGGTTGTTGTTAAGATTAAATGAGTTTATGCAATGAAATGAATGAACCTTGAGGATATTATGTTAAACAAATTAATCCAGAAACAAAAGGACAAATATTATATGGTCTCTTTTAGAAAATACTTAGAAGAAAATTGGAGCCTAGATTGCAAGCTCTTTCACCAGTCACATTTATTCCTGAGCTTTAAGTGTTTTTTCTAAATTCTGAGATGCTGTGCTATATGTGTATAACCTGGTATTTTTCTGGAACTTTGGATACCTGTGTGACACCTAAGACTCAGAGTTGGAGTTTTGCAGCTCTGAAAGTCAACATTCCTATATACTGTAACTGTTAAAGGAGTCTAAAGAGAGATCAGGCTTCAACTAGAGATAAGTACGAAGACAATTTGGTTGGGACTAAGGTAAATCAGAATACAGGATAAAGGATGATATTGTCGGTATTTTAGAACTTCACCAACTGTATGAGACCAAAGGAAGAAAGGTTTATTTTGTCCAAAACCTAAACTTTCTGTAACACACATCTAACTTAACCTGTCTGGCCAGTTCAGTTAAACAACCTAAACATGGAGCCTAGAATTAGGAACAAGGTTTTGCAATTCTTTATAGCTTAATGTAATACCCGGATACATTCCAGACACATTAGGCAGATAATTTAAAAGTTTTTACAAAGTCTCTTGAGGGTCTGGAGGAAAATATGAACTATTAAAGTTTCCCACCTGGGAAACCACTTATAGTCTCTCAAACATTAGGGACTCCCAAATTAATAGGCCGCATCCTTGATCTTGAGGCTTGCACTTATGAAACTTTTTTCTATAGAGAGAAGCTAAGCCTACCTACAATAGTGTCTAAGAGTTACTTCCAGAGAAGCACTTTTGTTGCTCAGATGTGGCTTTCTTTTCTGTAAGCCCAACTCTGCAAGTAAAATCATTAACCTCTCCCCTATGTGGAACATGATGTCCAGGGGTGAAAATCTCCCTGGCAAAGTGGAGCATGACTCCCAGGGATGAGCCTGGCCCTGGACCGTGGGATGGACAACGCCTACATGACCAGAAGGGGTAAAAGAAATGTAACCAAGCAATGCATCAGTGGCTAAGAGCTATATTTCAAATATAGCTGAGAGGCTATTCTGGGAGTTACTGTTACGCAAGCTTCAGCTAGATACTTCGAATTGCCATGGTATGCCAAACCCAACTAACAGTATTCCTGTAAACCCTAAAGAATACCCAGGGCTCTATGTGACACTCTATAAAAATTTCACGCAGTAAGTTTATTTTTCAGAAACCTATAACCTCCAGATGGTTCCTATGCCAGAGAAGCCCTGAAACCCAGAGTTACCAGTCTTTCCAAGAGCATCAACCAGTTGCATCACTTTACCCCATAATTTTGATCCCCCCTTTTCAACATGAAGAAGTAAGAATGGGCATAGCTTAAATATCCCTAAAGAGTGGGAGAAGGATCAATTGAGGAGGAGATGTATCAGAGAAGAAAAAAGGATTTAACAAATGAGTATGACTACTGAATTACATTGATGTTTCTTTTTAGTTTCCCGTGTCTTAGAGCAGCTAGAAGGAAACACTTAGAATGGTGAATCTGAAACCCATACCATAACTTTGAAATTTGTTCTAAATCTACTCGTTAAAATGTACTTTGAAATTTCTCACTTTTATATACATGTATACATTTCACAATGGTTTTTAAACATTAAATGAGTTCATGCATTAAAATTACTTAAGACAAAGCCAATTTTTAGAAAAATAACCTCCCCCAAAACAAAACAAAATTTTATATACACACATCCACAGATATATACTGGCCGCTGTCCTGTATCCTACCTACAACTGTAAACGCTTTATGCTTATTAAATAGACAGTTATGACTAGCTGTTATCTTCAACTCTATAAATTTCATCTCATATATATGTTACATTTATTTCCTTTTTTTCTTTTTTTGGCCTGGGTACAAAACATGAGAGGATTGAAAATAGGACTAGAAAGGAAGCCTCCAAAAATATAATGATCCTTACTTATGTCAATAATATATACATGAATTATTACATATACTTGATAATTCAAGATTTTTTGCTTTGGTTTGGACTTTTTAATTACAACATAAGATATGAATCTATACTTTCTAATTGTAGAAAACTTAAACATAACACAAATGTACAGAATAAAATGTGACAGTCCCCCTTGTCACCTCTGCCCTTTTGCACTATCCCCATTCCAGAGGTAGTCACATTCTCCTTTTGCAATCTACCATCTATGCTCTTACATGACGTTTCTAGAGAAAAAACTACCTACATACTTTTTTTTACTTACTTTTTTTTCACCTAATGTATCATACATAG
>PVIY010021370.1:0-42540 GCA_004026745.1 Myrmecophaga tridactyla
TTTCCTCTGAAGAACTAACAAAATAAATTCCCTTTTATTAAAAGCCAATCCATCTCTGGTGTGTTGCATTCTGGCAGCTAGCAAACTAGAACACTAGAGTATGGCTGTGTGATTTAGTTCTGGCCAACAGATGTGAGTGGAAGTTATATGCACTACTCCTGGGTCATGGGCTTAAAGGGAGGGACTAGATCTTCACTTTCTCCCCTTCCCTTGCCACTGGTAGGAATGTGGATGTGATCCAGGGAACTGGAGGAATTATAGTAGTCCATGAAGTAAAAATCACATATTGAAGAATACAAAACAGTACAATAGGAAGCTGGGTTTCTGACTCTGTACAGCCACCATTATCAACCCTGACTGCTTACGTTGGGATTCTTATGAAAGAAATAAATGCATCTCTATTTTATGTAAGGCACTATATTTTAGGATCTTTTTGTTAGAGCAGCTTAATTCCTAAAATGCATATAATTACTATACAGGGATCTTTATTGATATAGAGACTGCTAGATGTGTGTGGCAAAGTTTACAACCTATCATCTTGCTAAACTGAAGAAGATAAGACTGCCTAGCAGTGAAAAACTAAGGGAAATTATGTATGTTAAATATTTTGAGGACAGTGAAGATTGTTTTATCAGAAGATATGGCCTGATAAATGAGAAAGCATAGATATCAGAGTCAGATAGTCTTGAGTTTGGCTATGCAATCTCACATCAGTCACTTAAACAGTCTAATACGAAGTTTCCTCATTTTTAATATGGGATTATTTATTCTGTATACTTAGTGGATGTTTGGGCTGGGAAACATATAAAAAAGATAGCACTTTAGGTACTGAATAGCTATTTTTTAGTTATTATTCCTTACAGTGCATTACTCATTTGAAGAATGAAAATACTTTTTTATTTGCTTGTGAATTATGATTTGGAAAAGCAAGTGACTAGTGCTAGGGCTAATGATGGAAGTGAAGAGGTCCAAGTAAGTGGCAGATTTATAGACAAAAAATGGAAATATTTTAAAGTATGATCAATTTTTTAATTTATAGATTTCTTAAAGTTCTAGGTTGTATTGAATGCCATGTGTTTATTACAGTTTACAATTCATAGAAAACCAATTGTATACAATGGTGTGTGGAAAAAATTCTGTGGAAAAGTTACACTTTATATCTGGCTTTTATAGATTCACGAAGAACAATAGCATATTAAAGATTCTGAGGAGTAATATAGAGAAAAGCTAATTATTGTTAATTAATGCAGTAGTTCAAAAATTTAACTGATTATTTTCTATGAATGTGTGTCCTGCCTAAATCATCTCCCACTTCTGTCCCCCACTACCCCATGATACACTATATTCAGCTTTATGTACCCATTTTGTGGATTCTGTCTTGTTTTTAGGAATCTTAGAGATTAGGACAGTTAACCAACTTTGATTGTTAATGTTTTTAATGCAAAAATTTCAAATTGCAAACTCACAATGGTGATAGTTTCTTTTCTAGACTTATTTACAGATTTATTTGTATAAGGATTGGTAACTTTTAGATACAGCAGTAGCTGTTGTAAGGAAAATGTCAAGTAGCATCAGTTTTTTGAACAAAGCTCCTGCTTGACAAAGTTTCACAAATATTTTAATGTAATGGGAAATACTTGAGAATATTTTGTTGGCCTTATATTTTAATTCCCTCATCAAAATTAAGACAACTTTTTTCAATTACTATTTTAGAAAATCAAAAGCTTCTTTCTAAAGAGAACAGACCAGACAAATCTGTTTGAAACTGTATCAGTGAGTCCTCATCTCTTGAGAAAGGGATTCACCAAAGGATTCTTTAAATATAACCATTTGATATATTTAATCTATACAACTTTTTGGCAGCTCATTTGGCAGATTTGCCCATTCATAACTCTTAAGACAGTAATCTATCCTTGGGTTATAGTAAATGATTGCATTTTGTAAACCTTTTCTTAAATTATCATATTGAGTCCATTTTGAATCAAGGTATATTTTCAGCACTGTGCAAAGCATAATGAGTGATAGAAAAAAATAACACTGGATATATTTTGTTCCTTCAAGAGCCTTATGATTTATTTGGAGCAGTAATAATTCCAGAGGAGAAACAATGAAGGGCAACATATAAATGTATTTTGTTTATTTGACTTATTTGATGAGATAGTAAACATAATGTAAATCAAAAGAAAAACAATGTGACCAGTGGGCTGGAATAGTTGGAAAATGTTTTATAGGATTTATGAGACTTCAGTTTGCCTTGGAGAATAGATAAGAGTTGGGCAGATGAAGAAACGGAAGAAAAGAGGAAAATAATGTGAAAACCACTGAGGCAAAACAAGTAAGAGAAGTGGGGAATGAAAAGGAATTTATTCTGATGGGAGCAAAATTAAACTGGGAGGCCATGGCAGATTAGATTGATAAATAAAACGGGATGATATTTCTAAGGCATTGGAAGCCTGTCATCCTAAGGAGTTTGAGCTTGTCCATTGTCACTATGACCAGAGTAGGATCTTGAGCAACATTATGACATGATGAAAGTCATGTTTTAGGAAATTTTATGTGGAGAGAGGATTTTATAGTGTGGATAAATGGTGGCAAAAAAACTGTCTTCTAGGCAGTAAAAATGTGCTGAAATTATTTAGGTCCTAGAATTGAGCTCTGGTACTGAGAATTGAAAAGATAGAAAGCAACTCTAAGATATTTTCAAAGACAACTGAGACACAATGAGAAGAAAGAAAAAAGTGAAGTCTCAAAAGTGGTTCTCAAAGTTATCTGGACAATGAGTAGAGAATGAGTGCTTTCTCTGGTTGAAAGAAACTGATTGAAATCTAGTCTTTTGCAGTTGCCATTGACTCTAAAATGCCTTTCTTTAATTGCTTTGGTTAGTAATTACTTTGTTCCATGATATTTATTAAAAACTCTGCAGAATGCACATTAAAAAAAGCAAAACTGAAAGAAAAAGAAAAATTAGTCAGGAATGGTTAGAAACATTTATTTATACAGAAGGCATCTAGTGTTTATGCCTTATAGTGTTTACACATAGACAGGTACATGATAAGTTATGCAGTGCTAGAACACAGCCATCATCCTGGAAGCTAGAGGGAACTATGTAATATTTTAAAAAATGGTGCTGGTGGACAGCAGTGAGTTTGTTATTTTCAGAGAATGTTTGAGAGACTAACCTGGAAACTACATACATTAGGGAGCACATTGATTATATATTTCTGTGGTTATGTCTACATACACACAAACCCATAGTAGAAGAGATGGGAAACAAGGTAGAACTGCATGTGTTGGTCTTACAAAATACACTAATATATCAGTATTGAGATAAATTTCCAGCAAATATCTGCTAGGTTTCCAAATATTTGTCCAGACTTCCAATTTTCCTGATATTTTTAAAGCATCATATCCAGGTTGTTTATAGACAAACAATACTGTGTGCTTTCAAAATGCATCTGCTACATAAAAACTGCAAATCAAAGAATAAACTTAATTTAAAAATATGAGTGATGTACCTGAGAATGCATTCTGCTCTTGGGAAAAAAGCACACAAAAGAATCAATATGATGGACCATATGTGCTTTGGTAGTTACAGAAATGGAATACAAAATGAAGGCCAGATAGATTTCAGCTTGTTGTTTGTTTTTAGTTTTTTACATTAGCTATTGTAACTGAAAAAGTATATTCCCCCAGTGAAGCTTGGAAGAGTGAAATTATACTCACTACTTTATTCTTTTGGGATCTTATTGTATCATCAATGCAACTAAAAATATCTCAACTTTGCCTTTAGTTTACTTTGTGGACTTAAAAGTATCATGAAATTCAAACAAATTCTGATTTTCTCCCCATTCTTAGCTAATGTTGCTTTTAGTTGAATAAAACATAAAATTAAATGTTTAAAATTATTCATTGAACCTATCTTTGATAGAAATCAGAGAAAAGGTCCACACCTGTATAGTTTATATGTCTATTTTGTATAGATCCCATACTAAGGAAAACCTTGCTTTAATTTGACTCAAGAACTAAATGAATTTTAATCTTCAAGCAAAGTTTTTTTTGGGGGGGCCATAATATCTTAATCCATATGCTCATCAGTCATCCTATCAGTTCCCTGATAATTTGACCAACAGAATGTGGCTGTAGTTTTAATAAAGATGAAATTGGTAATATCTCTACTATTAAATAATAACAAGCATTAAATGAAAATATACCATGTTCTACTGCTTTCCATTTAATTGGGTTTCTGTTTAATTAAATTAACACTCAAACACTGTGAGGTTGGGAGCACTTTATTGCTATTATGAGAGAAGTTATGCACGGAGTAAGTAACTTGTCCAACGTTACTCAGCTAGGAAGTAAACATGTGAACTTAAACACTGACATTCTGACTTCTGACTTTTCTTCGCCTTACTCTACAGAACTTCTCCACTGACATAATTTGTGAAGGATTGCCTTCCTGAGATAAAACGAAGCAGAGTTGTATATACCTTGGAAGTCAGATAAAGGAATTGAGAAACATCCTTAAATGCATAAAAATAATAATAGTTAACAGGCAGACCTTTTAGGTTATCAGATTTAATTAAAGTTTCTAATTCCCCTTCCCATAACCACTTTCCAAATTAGGAACTAGAACACAGAGACACTTAGCCAAGATCTGAGATTTAGGATTCGAACAAAGATCTCTAAATCTTAAAGTCTGTGCTCCTTTTGATAGGAAACTGCAAGTAAAAAAAGAGAGGATTCATCCCTGCAGCCAGTCCAATGTACCATGAAGTAAAAAGGGATATCTATATAATGTAAAAGAGTAACTTCCAGGATAACATCTCAATTCTTTTTGAAATCTCTCAGCCACTGAAACTATTTGTTTCATTTCTCTTTTCCCACTTTTGGTCAAGAAGGCTATCTCAATCCCTTGATGCCAGGTCCTGGTTCATCCTGGGATTTCTGTTCCACATTGCCAGGGAGATTTATACTACTGGGAGTCATGTCCCATGTAGGGGGGCAGAGCAGTGAGTTCACCTGCCCAGTTTGCTTAGAGAGAGGGGCCACAACTGAGCAACAAAAGAGATTCGCTGTGGGTGACTCTCCGGCCTAATTTTAAGTAGGCTTAGCCTATCCTTTGCAGGAAAAAGTTTCATAGGGGCAAAACCCCAAGATCGAGGGCTCTGCCTATTGATTTGGTTGTCCTCACTGCTTGTGAGAATATCAGAAAGTCTTCAAATGGGGAAGTTGAATATTTCCTCCTGTCTCCCCAATATGCCAAGGGGACTTTGCAAATACTCCTTTATTCACTGCCCAAATTACTCTGAGATATATCAGAGTATCACACTAAACTGGACAAACCAACAAAATCTCATGCCCTATTCAAGATTCCATGTACTCATGGTGTTCGACTGAACTGACCATACAAGTTAAATTAGGAAGTGCACTACCCCAAATTTAAATTTTGCACCAAATAAACATCTTTCCTTTTGGTCTCACCCAGAAGTTAAAGTTTTAAATTATGAATGACATCATCCTTTACCCTTTATTCTGATTTACCTTAGTCCTATCCGGATCAGCTTCATTCATAGCTATACTCGAAATCTGATCACTTTCTCAACTTTTTAAACAGTATGGGTGTACTGCTGACTTTCATAGCTTCAGAGCTCTGACTCAAGTCTCGGGTGTCATATAAACACCCAAAGTGCCATGTTCCAGTAGCTTTGATTCTTGAAGATGATTGTATAAAGATATAACTTTTTAGTGTGACTGTGTGATTATGAAAACCTTGTGTCTGATGCTCCTTTTATCCAAGGTATGTAGAGATGAATAAAAAAGCTATGGATAAAAATAAATAAACAATAGAGGGACAAAGGGTAAAATAAATTGGGTAGATGGAAGTACTAGTGATCAATGAGAGAGATGGGTAAGGGGCATGGAATGTATGAGTTTTTTTCTTTTTATTTATTTTTCTGGAGTGATGCAAATGTTCTAAACAATTATCATGGTGATGAATACACAACTGTGCAATGATTTTGTAAACCATTGAATGTACCCCATGTATGGAATACATGTGTGTGAAGATTTGTCAGTAAAAATATTATAAAAAAGAGATGGTAGAGGGAGCACTTGAGTTGAGACTAAGAAAAATGGAAGAGGCTGTGCTTGTGGCTAAAGCAGTAAAGCAAAGGGAGGAAGCGTGGTCTGATTGCTCAGGTGGAGAACACCTCAGAGGCAGTAGGAGGCCATATTCCTGGTGAGTCACAGGAACTTTCCACAATCACACCACTTTTGCAGGGCTCAGTGATAAAAGAACTTTCATCTCACCATGACTTCCTCATCACACTCATCACAAGCACTAAGGAGAACATGCTGTCCTGGAGAGAGTAATTTTTTTCCATCCTAAGTTAGTAGATCTAAGTTTGAGGTTCTGGCTCTTCCAGCCACTGGATGTATAATCAGAGGAAAACCACACACCCTCTTTGAGCAGTAAGAAGCGGAATTAAACTCACAAGGTTGTGGTGAGGAATACATGTGATATTTGTGAAACAACTTTATTCAAATAATCAACCCTGTCTTACATATTACTATTATTATTTTGATTTGAAATATTTTCTTACCAAATATATCTGATGGTTAAGACACATTCACAACACTCTGAAAGGCTAGGGTTGTGATTTTCAAGTCTTATAATCTCTGTTAGTCAGGGAACACAAACACAACAAATGCACACACAACAACACCCATCAGAATCTTTAGAGATTAAGGGAAATATGGCTCTATGGTTTGAAAATGCCCCTTAATCCCCAGGAATTCTTGGAAACTCTACTGGGCTGTGCCAACCTATACCAAATTAAATAATTAAACCAGATAAGCATCAAGCTGCAGTATTTTAAGTCTCTAGAATCATCTTGATACCTTTCCTTTTTTTTCTATGATGATTAAAATATATTTAATGAACAGCTCATCTTTGCATGAATGAAAAATTTCTGAGACCCACCTGCTGATTTGAATAGTATATCAAAATATCACAAAATATAAGTGATGGTATAATACTTTCTTTACTTTGTTGTGATATGTGTGGGATTGACATTAATGAAAGTCAGAAGCAACATTTCTGTTCCCCAAATGCAGTTTACAGTCTTTTAGTTCCCAACTTTTGTAGAAGCCATTTCTTTTGTTCCAGCATTTCTGTAGTACTATTCCATCCTGTCCCCAACACTTGCTGGTTCCTACATTCCTTTCCGGTCTCCATGTACAGATTGGTTGTCTTGGGAAGGCTTCCTTCTCCTTAAGCCTGGGAAGGTGACCTAA
Organism: Myrmecophaga tridactyla; assembly: GCA_004026745.1. Classification (NCBI taxonomy): domain Eukaryota; kingdom Metazoa; phylum Chordata; class Mammalia; order Pilosa; family Myrmecophagidae; genus Myrmecophaga; species Myrmecophaga tridactyla. Next base: position 7,297 of record PVIY010021370.1, read on the forward strand.
TCTCTTATTCTCAGATCATTCTTAACAATTTCAATATTTCAATATTTTAACTTCCTGCTTTAGTTTCCTAAGCTGTGCAAAGCAGATAACATGAAAGTTTTTTGCTTTAAAAACTGGAAATTTATTAGCTTACAAGCTTACAAGTTTTGAAGCCATGAAAATGTCCAAATCTAGGCATTATTAAGACATCCTGAAGAATAGCTGCCAGCAATCCTGAACACCTTTGTCACATGGCAAAGCATATGGTGGCATTTGCTGCTCTTCCCTTCTTTTCTGGGTTTCTTTACTTTCAGCTTCTTGCTTCCATGTTTTTTTTTTTTCTCTCTTTCTGTATTCATCACATTTTTTTTTTTAATTTGCATATGGGCAGGAGGCACCAGGGATCGAACTCCAGACCTCCAGCATGGCAGGTCGGAGCTCTGCCTGCTGAGCCATGGCAGCTGCCCTGTATTCATCGCATTTATAAAGGACTCCAGTAAGAAAATTAAGACCCACGCTGGGCTGTGACTTAACTGAAGTACATTTATAATAGGTTTACACTCACAGGAATAGATTAGCTTTAAGAACATGATTTTCTGGGGTGCATATCATTCCAGACCACCACACCCTACCATCTGGATCCCCAAAAGACATGCTCTTTCCATATGCAAAATACATTAATTCCATCACAATATCTCAAATGCTTTAATGATTTAAAGCTGATTTGATATTCAATAACAATACGAAGTACAAAGTCTGATCAAATCAGTTATAGTTGTGGCGCAATTCCCCTCTGACTGTGAAACTTAGAGATCAAGTTATCTGCTTCCAATATACAATGGAGGGACAGACATGTGATAAACATTCCAGTTACCATAGAAATAAATTGGAAGAAAAATTCGATCATGGGTCCCAAACAGTTGTGAAATGGCCAGGGCATACGCCATAAGATTTCAAGGTATGAGAGTAATCTCTGGAACCCTGTTTTGTCCTCTGGGCCTGACGGAAGGCAGCCCAACCCTTTCCAAGTGCTTTTGTAGAAGTCATGCTCTCCTCAAATGCTGGGGTAGAGTCTCCAACATCTTCAAACATAAGAGTGGCATCCACACTCTAGACTTCACATCATCAAGTGTAGGGGAGGTCCATATTCTAGGCTTCACCCTTGTCAAACATTGGAGTGTTGGCTGGCCTCTCAGCAGTCCCTCAGTTATATGAGAAAACTGGGGTGGTAATACTTTTCCTGAACAATGGGGTAAAAGGTCTGCTCTGGGACATACTCATTCTTTCCACATACACGGGCAGGTATGTTCTCTTGGACCAAGAAGATGTCTTCAGTCCAGATCTCAGCTTCCATGGTTTTGCCTTTGAAGTCATTTTTCTTTCAATCTGTCCCTTCTCTGTCCCTCTTAGTCCAGGCTGGCAGTGGTTCTGTTCATCCAGATCTTGCAAAAAACTTGTCAGTTTTGTATATAGCACACAGGTGTCCAAACCATCTGACAGTAGAACTTTTCACAAATCTTTTCTGGATGACTGTGTTTCCAGTCCTAACTTGCACTGAAATAGCTGGCTGATTCCATATTAAGTTAAACTCTCAAATGGAGCTCTCTTCTCTGGGGATTCACTTTCTGGAAGCTCAGAATCTTCCAAACCATCAATTTCCAGTTTCTTTGTGCCCTGAAGTTCAGTTCTCAGCTTATCCCTTTCCTCTTGTATTTTACTATAAGCTGCAAGGAGAAACCAGGAAATACTTTCCACATTTAGTTTGGAAATATCCTCAGCTAAATATTCAAACTCATCACTTTCAAATTATGCCTTCCATCTACCGTCAAGACTCAATTTTACCAATTTCTCTGCCACTTTAAAACAAGGGTCACCTTTCTTCCAGTTTTCAATGGCACTTTCATCATTTCTGTCTAAGGCATCATTGAAAGTAACTGTAACATCCATATTTCTACCAACTCTCATTCCTGACTATTTTATAAGAACTTGGTGGAAGCAGATAATTCAGATCTTAGGGCTATTTCTCCTTATTACAACACTTTTCCTGATTATAGAAGAAATAAGACTTAATTGTATTTGAAGAAAGAATTACTTATCACCATGTTTTGGTTTGCTAAAACTGCCAGAATGCAATATACCAGAAATGGATTGTCTTTTTATAAAGGGAATTTATTAAGTTGCAAGTTTATAGTTCTAAAATAAAAATGCCCAAGCAAAAGCATCCAGAGAAATATATTTTGACTCAAGAAATGTTGATGAGTCCAGAACACCTTTGTCAGCTGGGAAGGTACATGGCTGGGGTCTGCTGGGGTCTTTGGATTCTGGTTTCAAACGGCTTTCCCATGGACATTTATTTTCTGCATCTCCAAACATCTGGGTCTCATGTTGACTCTGTCCCTCTGAATCTTTTTCCAAATGTTTCATTCTTAAGGAACTCCAGTAAGTGACCCACCTTGAATGGATGGAGACACATCTCCATGAAAACTGCCTAATCAAAGGTCCCACCCACAATTGGGTGGTTAATATCTCCATGGAAACAACTTAATAATAAAGATCCAATCCAGCAATATTGAATCAGTATTAAAGAACCTTGCTTTTCCGGGCTACACAATGGCACATACCCCAACACCCAGAGAAACCCATTATAGGTATTTAGTTTTACATTTTTCTATGTCCATGTATTTTACCTAATCTAACCTGTCTGCTGGCTCTACATAAGTTCAACACGTTTTGTTGCCTATATGGTTTTTAACTTATTTTTCCTTATCCCATAATTCAAAAAAGCACAATGTGCTTGAACAATTTGTCATACACTTAATATTGTTTAAAAGCATGTTTGTAATGCCTTCTTCATAGTCTCTTTTGTGGTAACTAGCGTATATTTCATTGTGTTATCCCATTATGTGTTTCTCTATTTTTTTAATTAGGTACAATTGTTGAAAATCCTTATACAAAAATCTTTGATTTTTTTCCCTTATAATCAAATAAAATGGAATTAGTTTTTCTGAATATTTTGTTAATTTCCTTAGGAATCGATCCTATACTTAGGCTATATAAGTTAAACATACGAACTTTAAAAAGCTAACACTGAAAACCTTTATTTTTATTACAAAAGGAAAGCACGTTATTATAAAAACTTTAAAGAATACAGAGCAACAAAAGGAAAAGATAAAATATAACTATAAATCTCATCCTTAGATATCACCTAAGATTTTGGCATTTCTATTTTAATAATTATTTACTATTAAAACATTACTGCAGCATTTCACTTAACTATATTTCTATATTTTGAGTTTTTCTAAACATCCTTTTTAATGGCTGTATAATATGTCCTATATGCATGTATTATTATTTTGATGAGTGCATTTTATTGAGTGTATGAGTTGTTTCCAATGATTTGTATTATAAAAAATAATTTAATAAATATCTCTATATACATGCAGCCATATTTCTTTCCTAATATCTCCCATTTATTTATTCCCTCCACAAATATGTCTTGATTCACTATTGTGTGAATTAGGCACGATGCCTGGCACATGGAAAGTAGACTGTAGCCTCATGGAACTTACAGTGGAAGAAGCGCTATCCAATAGAACTTTCTGTGATGATGGAAACATCTGCACTGCCTACTGTAGAAACATCTGCACTGCCTACTGTAGTAGCCATTGTCACATGTGACTAGTGTGACTGAGGAACTGAATTTTTAATTTTATTTATTTTTAACTAACTGTAATTTGAATTTAAATAGCACAAATGGCAACTGGTTACTGTATTGGATACAGCAAATGTAGACTTTATTTGTACTCTCAAATCTGCTAGCTATCTTTACTGCTATGCACTGTTAGAGATTTTTTAAGATCTGTACTAAGATGTTCTTGCATATATTCTGGGAAGAGAAGAAACTTGTTTATGCTTTTGCAGTGATTTGACTTAAATTATGTGATATAAATATTTAAACTTGATATATTAGTGAGCTCGTTAACTAAGTAAATATGAAAACCTTAAAAACTTTGTGGGAGGTTGAAGTACATACTACAATTAAGACATGTTCTTAATCTTAATCCATGTTCCTGTGGATGTGAACTCATTGCAATTAAGACCTTGTGAAGATATTTTTGGTTCATGCTTGGCAAACTGAATGAGTGTGCATCTTCACCTGGATTACTAGAGGTAATTTAAAAACGTGAGAGGGAAAAGTTGAAAGTCAGTGGGAACTTGAAAGGGAAAGGAAAGGACATCACCATATGATGGGAAAACCAGGGAACCCCAAGGATTGGTGGCAAGCCAGCACCAAAATGTATTGACCCCAGGAGGAATCAAGTTTCTAGATTCCAAAACTCTGAGACAGTAAATTCCCATTGTTAACTTCTGGGAAAGATGGTAAATTAGGGAGCTCAGTATTCAGTCCTTCCATCAAAAGAACTATTAACAGGCAGAAACTTTCTGAAACAACTACTTTGAAACTCTGGAGGCCAAAAAGACACTGTACAGTATCCAGGCAAGGTTGGGAGGAAGAGGCTAATAAATTATGGTAAAGACAGTAAATTGCTCTCTCTGCATGGTGGTTACAAGTGCCATCCCTCACTCTTGTGGCAGCCCACCATGGGCTCCAGTCTATGGTAGTGCACTGATGACAGGAAGGGACATAAAAATCCTCTTACCCAAGATAAAAGATGAGCACAGCCAATTAGTGATCATGGCATTTGATTAGTATCTCAGATCACTGGGGACCTGGCTCTGAGGGCAGCCATTATTTTATTCCTCCATGGACAAGGGAAGCAGTGGAGATTTAAAGATATACCACTTCCTCAGAGCTGCTGGAGACAATTAGTTGAAGGTCTACATTTGTTGGGCAGTCCAAGATAGCTCAGTGTTGGGGAACTATTTAAGAAGTTGTTGGTTTCCCTCCCAATCCACTCCCCAGAGAATTTTGGAGCCAGTCTGTGACCCCTTTGTGGGTCTGGCCCTGTTTTGGCTAGTAAAACTGACTTGGAAAAGTCCTCTCCAAAATGTTTCTGCTCCCAGATTTTGCCCTTCAGTAAAAAGCATCCTTACAAAGTTGTCTTATGACCTGGCAATCTCACCACTTGGGATTTACTCAGAAGATCTGAAAACAGGGACATAAACAGACATTTGCACACTGATGTTCATAGCGGCATTATTCACAATTGCCAAAAGATGGAAACAACCATCTCTGTTTCTTTATTGATCCTCTGTTTAGATGTTCTATCTCTTGAAAAGAGTGGTATGTTGAAGTCCCAAACTATTATGGTGTACTTTGGGGCAACTTGATTAGAAACACAGATATTTATGATTGTTATTTTCTCTTGGTGAATTGTCCCTTTTATTAATATATAGTGTCCCTCTATCTTTTATGACATTTTTGCATTTAACGTCTATTTTGTCTGATATTATTATAACTACCCCAGCTTTTTTTTGGTTGCTGTTTGTGTAATATCTCTTGCCATACCTTCACACTCAACCTGTTTGTATCTTTAGGTCTAAAATGAGTCTCTTGTAAATAGCATGTAGATAGGTAATATTTTTTAATCCATTCTACCAGTTTATGTCTTTTGATTGGGAAAGTCAATCCATTAACATTCAAAGTTATTATGATAAAATCAGTATTTACATCAAGCATCATATCCTTTAACTGCATTATTTCAGATATATTTTCTCTCTCTCTCTATCTTTTTGACATGTACAGGCTCCAGGAATAGAACCCAGGTCTCCTGCATCATAGGTGAGAATCCTACCACTCAGCTACCCTTCCACCACTCTGTATTTTCTCTCTTTTAGCTACCATTACTAATATTATTTATTTCTGTACCTTCCTCCAAGCCTCTCTCTATTGTCTTTTCTTTTTAGCTGGCAGAATTCCCTTTAGTAGTTCTCATAGGGCCAGTCTCTTATTAAAAAATACTCACAGCTTCTGCTTATCTGCGAATATTTTTAAACTCTCCCTTATTTATGAAGGAAAGCTTTGCTTATGCGGTAAAATGCTTTTCTTTTGCAGCTTTCAGAATTTTCTCCTCTACAGCATTTGACAGTCTGCTTAATGTGAGTCCATTGGGATTTATTCTGTTTGGAGCATCTTGGGCTTCTTAGATTTGTATATTTATGTCTTTTTTATAGTTGGGAAAATTTCAGCCATTATTTCTTTGAATATTCTTCTGGGGCCTTTTTCCTTCTCTTCTTCTGGGACACCCATGATGTGTTTGTTTATGCACATTGTGTGTCAATCATTTGCCTAAGACCCTGGTCAAATTTTTCCATTTCTTTCTCCTTCTGTTCATTTCTCTGTTCAAATTTAGTTGCTTTGTCTTCTAGCTCCCGATTCTTTCTTCTACCTTATCAAACCTGCTGCTGGTAACTCTGGTATATTTTTGGTTTCATCTACAGTGTCTTTTATTTCTATAATGTCTGTTATTTCTCTATGAGTTTTTTCAAATTCTTCTTTATGCTCTTCTAGTGTCTTTTTAATATCCTAAATATCCTTTATCTCTTTATACATATTTTTCTTCAATTGTTTGAATTCATTGAGGAAATTTGTTTGAACATCTTTGACTAGTTTTTTCAGATTCTGTATCTCTGAATTTTTTATTAGTTCTTTTAATGAGCCATTTCTTCATGAGTTTTAGTGTGCCTTATGACTTTTTGTTAATAGCTGCTTATCTGATTATCTTGATAGATTTATTCCAAAGGTCAGTTTCTCCCAAGAGTCCATGATTTAGTTATTGCCTGGTGTACTAGCCAGGGTTCTCAAAGGAACAAATATCTTCAAAAAGATATCCAAAAGGAGATATCTGTAAATATGAGATTTATAAGCATGTCTCACACAACAGTGGGAATGGAAGAGTCCAAAATCCATGGGGCAGACTATGAAGCTGGCAGCTTCAATGGAGGGTCTGGATGAACTCCACAGGAGAGACTCACTGGCAGAAGAAGCAGCAAGAGTCTCTCTTGTTTCTTAAAAGCCTTCAACTGATTGGATTACTTCATTAGTGGGGGAAATGCATTAGTTGACTGCAGATGTAATCAGCCACAGATGCAATCAACTGACTGATAATTTCATACACCTGCCTTCTAGTTTATCAACCAGTCACAAAATATCCTTGCAGCAGTGGTCAGGTCAGTGCTTGCCTGACCAGACAATTGGGCATCATCACTTGGGCAAGTTATGATGCCCAGAACCTAACCATCACAGTCCATCTCTTTTCAACTTGGCAGCTATACTCATCACCTTGAAACATGCTTAATTTCCAAATAGAGCACAATAACAGACATGTTTCACTTAACAATACTCAATTGTTCTGCATACAACCAGAAATCTGCTACATCTCTCTAGAATAAGGTGCAAGTACTTAGGTAACATTCACTCTTAAACTTCATATCCTGCAACTTAAATACTATAACATCAGCAATATAGCTTATGTCATATGATAAGAGATAAACAAGATGTTTGCTTATGTACATATACAAACATACTCATAACAAAACAGGGAGGAAATATTCATACAATCAAAGTCTTCATTTCTGTAACTGGTCACATGGTTGTAGTTCATATTTATCATTATGTTCTTCTACTATCCATTCTATTTTCCCTTTACACTCAGCAAGCAGTTCAGCTGGCCATGGTTCTTTCTCAGGTGGGGTGACCACACCTTCATTCCTGAAGTTTCTAGGCCATTGTAGTCTTGTGTGGATTAGGCTATTGCAGTTTTCCATTGACTTTAATCACAGCACATGGTAGTACTAAGAGATGCCCTAGGGAATTTCCTGTATTCCAGGAAAATTCTTTACCTCCATAGTGTAGTTGCAGTCTTGTTTCATCTTGATAGGCAGGATCAATCATCCCAGACAGAACAGTAATCCCTTTTTATGCCTGTTGATTCACTGGCATGAGAAGTTCAAAGTGGCCAGGTGTTGGTCTTGCCTTCCAGTTCAATGGAGTCATTGTTGTGTTTCATGTTAGGATCATTCCTGCTTTTGAATTTAAGACTAGTAGACCAGCAGAGCTTAAAGTTTCAGGGACGGGAAGCAAAAACTTTCTTAGTGGATCACTAGGGGTGATAGTGAGGGTGCCACTCACATTTCCACCCCTCGATTCCTGGACCTGTGAATGTTGGCCATGGGAGAACAGCACCATAGAGTGGCTGCTGGTTCAGAACATGGACAGCCCCCTGCAGAACATTGCCACAGCCCTGCAAGATATTATCACCTAGTTAGCACCATAGTTTTGTCTTCAAAAGGGCATTTCCTTGTTCTATCAACCCAGCTGCCTCTGGATGATGGGATACATAAGACCAGAGAAATTTTTTTTGAGTATGTGCCTATTCCCACATTTCATTTGCTATGCAGTGGGTTCCTTGATCAGAAGCAATGTTGTGTGGAATACCATGATGGTGGGAAAGGCATTCTGTAAGTTAATGGATGGTAGTTTCTGCAGAAGCATTAAATTCAAGGAAGGCAAACTCATATCTGGAGTATGTATCTATCCCAGTTAGAACAAATTACTGCCCCTTACATGATGAAAGTGGTCTGTTCTAGTTTGCTAGCTACCAGAACACAATATATCAGAAATGGAATGGCTTTTAAAAAGGGGGAATTATTAACTTGCAAGTTTACAGTTTTAATGCTGTGAAAATGTCCCAACAAAAGCAAGATTATAGAAATGTCCTATCTAAGGCATCCAGGGAAAGATATCTTGGTTCCAGGAGGCTGATAATCAGGATTTTTCTTTCAACTAGAAAGGAACATGGCAAACATGGCAATGCCTATTAGGTTTCTCTCTATGTTTCTTCTTTCAAGAAGCTCTCCCAGGGGCGTTTTACTTCTTCATCTCCAAAGGTCTCTGGTTGTATGGGCTCCATGACTCTCTCCTCTCATGGCTCTGTAGTTCTTTCCAAAATGTTTCCTCTTTAAAGGATTCACTAAACTAATCAAAACCCACCTAGAATGGATGGAGTCACATCTCTGTCTAATGAAAGATTAATACAACTGATTGAGTTACATCTCCTGGAGATAATAAAAAAGTTTCTACTCAGTAATATTGAATGAGGATTAAAGGATATGGCTTTTCTGCAGCCCACAAATTCAAACTGGCACATGTCCAAGGTAATCAATCTGCCACCAGGTAGAAGGATGACCACCTTTGGGAATGGTGCTATATCAGGGACTGAGTGGGGGTCTCTATTGCTGACAGACTGGGAACTCAGTAGTGACCATAGCCAAATTGGCCTTGTTGACTGGAACTCCATGTTGCTGAAGCCATGTATAACCTCCATCTCTATCACCATGTCCACTTCGTTCATGAGCCCATTGGGCAATGGTAAGGGTGGCTGAGGAAAGAGGATGACTTGTTTCCACAGGACAGATTGTCTTATCCATTTGATTATTAAATCCTTTCTCTGCTGAAGTCACCTTCTGGTGAGCATTCACATGGGACACAAATATCTTTCTGTTCTTTGCTCACTCAGAAATCTATCCATATACCTCTTCACCAATTTTCCAGTCACGCACCTTCCAAGTTCCTGACCATCCAGCCAAACCATTTGTAACAGCCCATGAGTCAGTATACAAATCCACCTCTGGCCACTTCTCCTTCCAAGCGAAATGAACAACCAGGTACACGACTCAAAGTTTTGCCCACTGGAAAGATTTCCCCTCTCCACTGTCCTTTAAGGACATCCCAGACAGAGATTATAGTGCTGCCGCTGTCCACTTCAGGGTAGTCCCTGCATATCATGCTGAACCATCTGTAAACCAGGCCTGAGTTTTCTCTTTCTCAGTCAATTGACTGTAAGGAACTCCCCAAGAGGTCATAGCTTTTGTTTGAAAAAGAGAAGGCAATGTAGCATGAATGGGGGCCATGGGCATTTGGGCCACTTCCACATGGAAATTACTTGTGCCTTCAGTAAGTTACTGACCTGCTCAAGCCCTCTAATATACCATTTCCATTTTATGAAGGAGTGCTGCTATGCATGCCCAACTCTATGGTGTGGTGGGTGAGACAACAACCAGTTCATGATAGTCAACTCAGCTGTCATGGTAACTTGGTGGTCCATGTTTAAGCGTTCAGTCTCTACTAAGGCCCGCAGGCTCAAAGCCATTTCTCAAAAAGAGAGAAATTTTCTGCAGTGGATGGTAAGGATTTCCTCCAAAATCCTAAGGGACTGCATTGTGGTTCTCCTGTAACGGCCTGCCAATGGCTACAGAGAGCATCCCTATCAGTCCCTGACACTTCCAACACCATTAGATCTGCTGGATCATATGGGCCAACTGGCAGAGCAGCTTACACAGCAGTCTGGAATTGTTGGAGAGCCTCTTCTTGTTCCAATCCCCACTAAAAATTAGAAGCTTTTCTGGTCACTTGATAAATGGGCTGGAGTAGCACACAGAAATGAGGAATGTTTTGTCTCCAAAATCTTTAGAGGTCAACTAGGCATTGTGGCTCTTTATTGGTCATATGAATGGCATGATGCAACAGCTTATCCCTCACCTTAGAAGGGATATCTTGACATGCCCCACACCACTGGACACAGAGAAATATCACTGAGGCAGAAGGACCCTTTACTTTTGTTGGATTTACGTCCCATGCCCTGACACGCAAGTACCTTACCAATAAGTCTAGAGCAGTTGCTACTTCTTCATCACTAGGTCCAATCAACATGATATTATCAATATAATGGATCAGTGTGATGTTTTGTGGGAGGGAAAAATGATCAACTTCCCTGTGGACAAGATTGTGACATAGGACTGGAGAGTTGATATACCCCTGAGGCAGGACAGTGAGGGCATACTGCTGGCCTTTCCAGCTGAATGCAAACTGTTTCTGGTGGTTCTTACTGATGGCTATTGAAAAAAAGACTATGCCAGATCAAGAAATGCGTACCAGGTACCAGGGGATGAAAAGAAATAGAAATGCCTTTCAAGCCAATTACCTCAAGGCATTCCATTACAGTTTCATCTGGTGAAACATGATTAGTCACTGCAGGCAGAGGAGTGAGGGATGTTTCCCCAGGGGAGGTGGTTGCATGGTTAGCAACCACTGAACAATTAATCTTCTTAAATGCAGGTTAAATGGCAAGCACCTCTGGGCAGACTGGAGTCTGGGAAGCTCTTTCCTCAGAGCAGTCCTTTACAGATCTATCAAGCAAAGGCTTGGCAGATTCCAGGGACTCCATCGCCCCATTGTCATCATCATGAAGCCATATAGGCCCATCCCACATTTCAGGAACCCATTCTTTTCCAATCAAAGCCCTTATTTTAATAGCTGGCACCCTGCAAGGTTGACATTTTAGTTTATGTTGTAAATCTGCTACTCACACAATGAGGCTCTGTGTTTGGTTTTCAGAGATCTCAAGTCTGTAACCACAGAAAACAAGATTTTTTCTTTCAGGGAACACATGGAAACTTTTATATCATTCATATGGCACTCATGAATTTAAAGCATTCAGCTCATTCCTTACTCTCAACATGGTATCAAGCTTATCTAATAACAACCAGCCAACATCATTATACCTCTTAATCCCAGAACTCTCTGTAAAGATGTCTGAAAGACTCTCATCCAGAGCTTTGCTTTATATAAGCATATAATTAGCAGAATCCAATGGTGATGTTTTGCATATCTCTCTTGCCATCTCACCCCATAGACTGTCAGTGCCATCTTGATTATTGAAAATACAGTCATTAGTGTCTCTGAGTTAATCAAAGTAGAAAACCAATTGCTCACTAGATCCAATCAACATGTGATCAGTGTAATGGGCCATCATAATGTCTTGTGTTGGGAGAAATGATGAAGTTATCTGTCGACAGGATTGTCACATGGGACTGGAGAGTGATATACCCTGAGGCAGGACAGTGAAAGTATAATGATGGCCTTGCCAGCTGAATGCAAACTGTTTCTTGGTCCTTACTGATGGTTATTGAGAAAAAGGCATTTGTCATATCAATAGCTGCATACCAGGAACCAGGCATTGTGTTAATTTGCTGAAACCATGACACCACATCTGAAACAGCACCTGCAATTGGAATCACTGCCTGGTTAAGTTTATGATAATTCACTGTCATCCTCCAAAACCACCTCTTTTCTGCACAGGCCAAATTGGAAAGTCGAATAGGGATGTGGTGGGAGTCAACACCCCTGCATAGTTCAAGTCTTCAAGATTTGCACCGATTTCCTCAATCCCTCCTGGAATCTGGTATTGCTTCTGTTTCACTATTTTGCTAGGTAAGTGCAGTTCTAGTGACTTCCACTTAGCTTTTCCTATCAAAGTAGCCTTCAATACATGACTCATAAAATCAACATGGGGATTCTGCCAATTGCTGAGTAAATTAATTCCAATTATGCATTCTGGAACTGGGGATATCACCACATAATGGGTCCAGGGACCCACTTGACCCACTCTGTGAGATCGACCTGAGTTAAAACTTCACCAATCACCTGACATCCATATCTCCCTACTATGACTGGTGGACCAGAGTAATATTTCGGGTTTCCTGGAATTAGTGTCACTTCTGAGCCAGTGTCTAATAAGCTCTGAAACATCTGATTACTTCCTTTCCCTAGTGTACAGTAAATGGAAAGAGGCAACAGGTCTCCTTGGTGAAAGCTGAGAGGAAGGGTAACATTGTAAATTTGGGGCTGTGTAAAAGGATCCTTCCCCAAGGTACCCAGACCTCCCTTCATTCAAGGGGCTCTGGGTCTGTAAACTGTCCCAAGTCTGATTAAGGGGCTGTGACTCTCTGTTTTTATAATTCAAGTTAGACTCTTGTTCTATTGACCTAGAATTCTTCTGCTTATACAGCTCAAGCAATAATTTAGTAGCTTGCTCATCTATTTCATTTCTAGGTACCTTGTGTCTACTGCCAACACCACAAGTCTCTGTGAGTCAGATTATTGTGACTGCTGCTTTGAGTCCACTCTCCATAAATGGTGGCCACACCCACCTTGTCTCTGGTTATTAACCGTCACCACATGTCTTCTGTCAACTCGGGGTCTGATCATCCCCATTGTGTTTAAGAGTTCCAGCCCAGAGACATCAGTTCTTACAGTACTATTTGACCTGCAGAGAAGGGTGACTACAGAGCTTTTCAGGGATCATGGAGCTAGTCTCATGAATTTATTTCTCAAGGTTCTGGTGAAAGATGTGTCCTCTGGACATTCCTGTGGTGTATGATAGCTCTTCCATGATAAATTCACTCTAACATTCCAATCTCTTTAGGTCTCTTGATCCCCTCATTTGCATTATATCAGGGAATTTCTGGCATTTTGACCTCAGGTAATGTTGGCCACCTTTTGACCCATGTTTCAGCCAAGCATTCAGACAAATTATTAATGTCCTTTCTAACCCCTTGATGTGCAACATAAAGTGCAGAATCTCTGCTTTGTGGGCCCATATAAATAAATTCAGCTTGATCCATCTTTGTATTCCTTCAACAATTATTGCACACCTTTTATATCCATTCCCACATATATTCCCCTGGTTTCTGTCTATGCAGATTGGAAAACTCATGCAGTTCTTTTGGAGTATAGCATACTGCCTCATGGGTCATACTTTGTACCTCAACTTTCAGGCCCTGTTGGGACTTTAGTTATAGGACTTGAAGAAAAGAGAGGTGATGGCAGTAGGTCATAATAAAAAAGGAAGTGTCTTTCAAGCCAATTATATCAAGGTACTCCATTGCATTTTCATTTGGTGAAACAGGATTAGTCACCTCAGACAGAGGAGTGAAGGCTGTTTCCCCAGTGGAGGTAGTTACAGGGTTAGCAGGCACTGAAGAGTTAATCTGGTTAGGTAGAGTTTGGATGGCAGACTCCTCTGGGCAGACTGAGTCCAGGAAGCTCTGTCCTCAAGGCGGGCTGGAGGTTGGGAAGTTCTTTCCTTAGGGCAGTCCATTGTAGGTCTATCTAGAAAAGAAGAAGAATCCAGGAATTCCATCTCCCCATTGCCATCATTATCAAGCCATAAAACTCCATTTCACATTTCAGGATTCCATTGTTTTCCAATCAAAACCCTTACTTTAACAGCAGACAGCTTGCAAGTTTGAGATTTTAGCTTAAGTTGTAAATCTGTTACTCACACAGTGAGGCTCTGTGTTTGGTTTTCAGAGATCTGAAGTCTGCAACCCCAGGAAATCAGATTTTCTTTCAGGCCAAATATGGAAACTTTCACTTCACTCATAGAACTTAAGGTGCAAATTGTTAGCCTTCAGTTAATCCCTTTTCCTCATTACTGCATCTAGTGTATCTAACAACAAACAGCCAACATCATTATACTGTTTATTTCCACAAAACTCCATAAAGATGTCAAAAACTCTCACCCATAGCCTTGCCTAATATAAACATACAAGTAGCAGAACCGAATGATGATATTTTGAGTATCTTTATTGTCAACTCACCCCATGGACAGTCAGTGCCATCTTGATCATTGGAAACAGAGTCATTAGTGACTCTGAGTCTAATCAGCGCAGAAAAGTAATTGTAAAATCCAATTTTAAATATTCTGTTTCTCAATAACTACCCCCAGTAATAAGTGTATTAGTCAGGGTTCTCACACAACCATGGGAATGGAAGAAACCAAAATCCATAGGGCAGGTTGTAAGGCTGGCAGTTCCAATGGAGGAACTGGATGAACTCCACAGAAGAGGCTCACTGGCTGAAGAAGCAGTTTAAATTCTTTCTTCTTCCTTAAAAGCCTCAACTGATCGGATTATTTCTTTGGCCAGAAATATGCCTTAGTTGATCACAGATGTAATCAGTCACAGATGCAATGAACTGACCAATAATTTAATATGCCAGCCTTCTGATTTATCAGTGAGCCATGAAATATTCTTGCAGCAATGGTCAGACCAATGCTTGCCTGCCCAAACAACTGGGCATCATCACTTGACTGAGTTGATACCAGAACTTGAACATCACACCTGTATTCATATTAGGGCAGGCTTTGATAGTTGGGTTTTCCCTATTTCTCAACCACAACAGGACCAGATATCCATGCATGGGGTGTAGACTATCTTTGATGGGTCTGGGATAGGCTTGGAGAGGCTCTAAAAAGCCCTGTTTCTTTCTCCTGCACTTTCCAGCCCTCCCAGATCATGGGGTTAATTTGTCCTCAGAAGCTGTTTGCCTCCTGGAGCCCTGCAACCTCTGACTAGGTGGGGCTGAAACTATGGGGTTCCCGTGCTCTTTCTCTGGTGGACAAAATATAACTCAATGTGGAGCTGTGTTCCTCACTGTACTTGGAGCAGAGGACTCTCACTGGTCCCCCAGTCTGCCGCCATGCCTGAGGCAAGATCACACCTCCCACTGCTATATCTCTAACAGGTAGAGGATGGTTACCCAGAGTCTCTGTCCAAGTTTTCTCAGACTTTCCTCCCTCACTGTCCTGGGCCTTGAAATGTCCTCTCCTACCCCCCAAGTCCCGAAACAGTTGATTCAAGCAGTTTATGTCTGGCTACTTGCTGTATTAGAGAAAGATTCTGTGGTCCCCCCACCCCCCCCGAATCCTGTGTTTAAAGGCTCTTCCTTGCTGCTCTTTTGTATTTTGCCTTCTCCAGGGACTTGAGTCTTACTGTTGGTCCTTGCTGGCTTGGGTCTCTATGTCTGATATAGATGAGGATTGGTCTCACTATTATGAGAGATTTTGTAGTCTGTGTCCCCAGTGGAAGATGGGAGGGATCCTGGCCCCTGCCTCTGGATACTTCCTGGGCTGCATGGAATTGAGTGAGGGGGAGAGTAGAGGACTGGCCAGTCTGGGACTAAGGTCTTTTACCTGATATTTTTGTTTTTCTTTGATTCAGCATTTGTGAGATAATTCTCCAGTCTTTGTCTTCCTCTGGAGTTCTGCACAAGTGGGATTTGTCTTTTTTTTCACTGAACCTCTGTCAAGAGGTTTTCAGTGTCTTTTTTACTTCATCATATTGGTGACCTACGATGTTAAATTGTAACCCCATGGTAAACACAATAAAATAGATAAAAATATATCTAGATAGAAATTAGAAGACACTAAATATGGTACAAAACAAAGTAAATAAATATTAAAGTAGGTACTGATAGCAATGAGGTACAAAATGTATAATTCTTACAAGGGCAAAATAGCAGAATGACAGAAGAAAGTCCTGTATTATCAATAGTGTCTTCAAATGTAAATGGATTAATCTCTCCAGTTAAAAGGCAGAGATTGGCAGAATAGATAAAAGAGTATGACCCAACTCTATGTTGTTTGTAAGAGATTTACCTTAAATTCAATGATATGAGTAGGTTGAGGGTTAAAAGATGAGAAAAAAGCCCTATGCAAGTAGAAACCAAAACAGAGCAGGAGTGGCTATACCATTAATGGATAAAATAGACCCTAAGTTAAAAAAAAATAGGTACAAAGGATAAAAACAATCATTTTATGCTGATTAAGGGTGCAATTCAACAGGAAGACATAACAATTGAAAAAATATATGCACCAAACTGCAGAGAGCCAAAATATAGGAAGCAAATACTGACAGATTTGAGGGGAAAAATTGACAGTTTTATATTAATAGCAGGAAATTTTAACATACTACTCTCAATTATGGATATAACATCTAGTCAGCAGATTAATAAGGAAGTACAGGATTTAAATGACACACTCAACCAAGTAGACCTAGGAGATGTGTAGAACACCTCACCCAACAAAAACAATACACATTCTTCTTGAGTGCACATGAATAATTCTGAAGGATAGACCATATGTGGGATTACAAAACAAATCTCAATAAATTAAAAAATAAGTGTATCAGCAAAGACTTGAAAGTAGGGAATTTAACAGATATTTGCACATCAATGTTCATAGTGGTATTATTCACAATTATGAAAGATGGAAGCAACTGAAATGTCCATGAACCAATGAATGGATAAATAAAATGTGGTATATACATATAATGAAATATTATTCAGCCATAAAAAAGAATAAAGTACTGATACATGCTACAACATGGAAAAACCTTGAACATATCATGTTGAGTGAAATAAGCCAGACATAAAAGGGAAAATATTGTATGAACTCACTGGTTGATACAATTAGTATAAGAAAACGAATAAAGTCAGAAGCTAGAATATGGATTACTAGGAGACAGGATGGGGATAAGGAATTGGAAGTTAAGGCTTAGAATGACTGAGTCCCTATTTGTAATGATGGAAAGTTTTTGATAATGGATGGTGGTGATGGTGGCACAACATCATAAAAACAATTAACAGCCCTGAAATTAATATCTGAATATGATTAAATTGTATATATGGTAACAGGAGAAAAACGTAACAAATAATCCATAGAACTATACTACACAAACAGTGAACCCTAAGTTAACCATGGATTTTAATTAATAGTATAACTATAAACATGTGTTATCATCAATTGTAACAAATGTTGCACAGCAATGCAAGGTTTGGTTAGGTGGGGTGGCATATGAGAATCCTGTAGTTTATGCAAGATTTTTACATAAATCCACAGATTCTCTAATAAAGAAAATATAATTCCCATTGTCTAAGCCAATTTATTGTGTTGCATTTGTCATAGAAGCCTGAGAAACTAAGATTGTTTTTAGCACCTGAAAGTGGAGTGTTTCTATGACAAATACCTAAAACTTGGAAATAACTTTGGAATTGGGTGATGGGTAGATGTTGGAAGATGTTTGGGTGCTAGATAACAAAAAACTTCGATTGATTTCAAGAGACTGTTGGTAGAAGTATGAACATTAAAGGTACTTCTGGTGAGGCCATAGATGTAATATTGGACACTGGAGGAAAGGTGATCCTTATTATAAAGTGGCAGAAATCTTGCTGAAATTGTGTTCTAATGTTAGATGGAAGTCAGAACTTTCAAGTGTTGAATTTGGATATTTACTGAGGGGATTTCTAAGTTAAATATAGAAGATATAGCCTAGTTTCTCCTTTTGGCTTATAATAAAATGTGAGAGGAAGGTGATAAACTGAGAACTGAACTCTTATATGCAAAAAACCAACACTGATTGTTTTGAAAATTCTCAGCCTATCCAGACAGTGTGCTCTGAGATGAGGGTCAGAATTGGCTTTATCAGGGCCGTTCCTGAGCTCCCATGATGTGAATTCAGCACCTTGTAAGGGTATGGTTAGCCAACCCTTTGCTAAAGATGATATGGATAAACATGGATTCAGTTAGCCATCTTGAAGAAATCAGAATTTAAAATGTATTTGTCCCATAAGGGTATATGTAAAATCTTTTGCCTCATGGCATGGATTCCCTTGAACATCGTGCAAAGCCAACATGGTTTTTGAGAATTCTACATGAACAGAAACAATGCCAACCAAGACATAAAAGGACAGAAATGGGACAAATGGAAGGGAAAAATGGCTTCCAATAACAGAACCATAGAAGAATAGATCTGGATCAAAGTAACCTCTTTTGGCTAAGAGAGAGGGGTTCCCATCATGCCTTTGGAGGTAATGGACTGGCTGACCCCTGTTCAAGGAGAGTGTGGCTGCCATGTCAATGATTGGAGGGAATGGGTCTTACACTCCAGCATTCTGAGAGATAATGGTCACTGCTTAAGGGCTTGGAAAGTGTGGGGCTGCCATTTTAGCAAGCTCAGAGAACTAAGCATCAATCCACAGTTAATTGTTGGACGTTGAAATCTGATGGTGTTTGTCATGCCAGGTTTCAGACTTACTTGGGACCCATGACTCTGTTTTATTTCTAATTTCTCCCTTAGGGAATGGGAATGTTTATTCTATGCCTGTCCCACCATTATATTTTGGAAGTAGATAACTTGTGTCCTAGGTTTTACAGGTTCACAAAAAGAGAGAAATTTTGCTCCAGTATGGGCCATACCCATACTGGATTTTGATTTTAATGAGAATTTGGACTTAGAATTGTTACTGAAATGACTGAAAACTTTGAGGAAGTTGTGATGGAATTAATGTGTTTTGCATATGGGATGAACTGAGGTAGGTTAATTTATGTACCTTAGTTTAGACATGTTGAAGTTGTACATAAGGTAAGGGTGGAAGGCTCAAATGAATCCTGTGGTGTTGTATTGGAATCAGAGGTATCAATACAAACTAACAGTCTTCAATCTCTATAAATTAAGATAATATATATAGAGAGAGATATTAGAGAACTGGAGAGTCTGTATGTTACTTTAAAACTTAGCTCTTTCTATTGAGAGGCACAGAAGCAATGACTCCAGTAACAGTGAGTACACCAGTGCCTAGATCTTGTTCTCTAAACACTATTTCTCAGTAAAATGCACCTTGGTTCCTTAGAGCAGTGGTTAAGTCCAGGACTGGGACATTATATGGTTCCAGAAAGTAAGAAAATGCTCATGGAAAGATGGTAGCTTGCTTAAAGAATACATGAGCCAAACTGAAGTATCCTCCTAATGGCCAAAACTGGAACAAAATAAATAATAGTATTGGATTTTATCCCCTACAATAAAGTAAAATATAATTGATTCCTTACTGATATAAATACATTATTTAATTAAAAATACATAAAGAAAGCTCTTCCTCACAGTAGAATTCCAGTTAACAAATGAAAATGTAGATAGAATATGGAAATAGGCAATCACCATTAGGCAAAAAAATGCAGTAATAAGCATTGCAGACACAATCTCCTATGGATTGTAAAGTTAGAGGGGAAGGTATTGAACAGAAACAGGATTTTCAGAGTTTCAAAGTTTGTCCCCAAGATAATTTTCAACTGCAAAAGGAAGGAAAGCAAATTTACAGTAAAGAAACTTGGTTTATACTAATTTAATTAAGTGATCAAAGTGAGCATCACTAATAATAAGATATCTATTGATATTGTGAATCCTTTGGTAAGATGTACCATGGAGGTTTGAAACATTATTTTTGAGGTATTCTTGCTAACAAAGTGTGTAACTTCATTTCAATTTTGAGAAAACATTGGCAAACCCAAATTGAGGGATGTTTTACAAACTGATTACTACTCTTCAAAAGTTTCTAGATCATGAAAGAAAAAGAAACACTAAGGAGTCATGACAGATTGGAGGAGACTAAAGAGAAATGACAACTAAATGTCACGTGGGATACTGAACAGAAAAAGTACAGGATTCTGGAACAGAAAAGTACATTAGTGGGAATACTGGTGAATTTAAAAAAGGTCTAGAAATCAATTAATGGTATATTGTACTAATGTCAATTTTCTGTTCTTGATACTTTTGCTTTGATTATGAAAGATGTTAGCATTAGGAGAAATGAGTGAAGGACATTGCTTTGGTTCACTAAAGCTATTAGAATGCAATATATCAGAAATGAAACAGTTTTTTAAAGCAAAATTTATTAAGTTGCAAGTTTACAGTTCTAAGACTGTAAAAATTAAGGCATCCAGAGAAAGATACCTTGACTCAAGAAAAGCTGATGATGTTCCAAGTTTCTTTGTCAGCTGGGAAGGCAAAGGGAAAAGTCTGCTAGCTTTCTCTCTTGACTTCTAGTTTCAAAAGGCTTCCCCAAGGGTATTTTCCTTCTTCATCTCCAAAGTTCTCCTGTCTCTGTCAGTTCTGTTGACTTTGTGGCTTCTGAAGCTTTTCCTGAAATGGTTCCCTCTTGAAGGACTCCAGTAAGCAACCCCACCTTGAATGCATAGAGATGCATCTCCATGGAAACCACCTAATCCAAAAACCACACCCATAATTGTTTCCACATCTCCATGGAAACAGCTTAATCAAAACGATCACACCCAGCAATATTGAATGAGGATTAAAGAACATGGCTTTTCTGGGGTACATAACAGTTTCAAACTGACACAGATATAATGCTATTCTTTTACTAATTTTACCACTTTCCTTTAAGTTTAAATTAATACAAAATAAAAAGTTTAGAAGTATTATTAAAATTTATTGAATCTTTTGGAAATAATCAAGAAAATGAAAAAGCTACAGAATGGAGAAAATGGTTACAAACCACATATTAGATAAGGGCTTAATGTCTAAAATATATAAAGAACATTCACATTCAACAACAAATAAATGAACACAATAAAATAAATGGGCAAGGAGTTTGAATAGACATTTCTCCAAAGAAGATATATAATTGGCCAATAAGAATATGAAAAGATGCTCAACATCATTAGCCACCAAGGAAATGCAAATTAAAACCACAATGAGATATCATTTTATACCCACAAGGATAAATATTAAAAAATGGAAAATAACAAGTGTTGCAGATCTTGTACAGAAATTGGGACTCTAGTGCATTGCAATAGGAATGTAAAATCATATAGACACTGTGGAAAGCAATGTGGTGGTTCTTCAAAAAGTTATATATAGAGTTACTATATGACTCGGAAATTCTACTTCTTGATATGTACCTAAAGAATGTGAAAACAGGATCACAACAGATACTTGTGGACCAATGTTTAATGAACATTACTCACAATAGCCAAAGCATGGAAACAATTCATGCTTATCAACAACTGAATGGATAAACATAATGTGATACATAAACATAGTAGAATATTATTTGGCCATAAGAAAAAAAATGAAGTTTTGAGACTACTGCAATGTGGAATAACCTTGAAATTATTATGGTCAGTGAAATAAGCAAGGAACATAGGGACATATATTGTATGATAGCACTTATAAGCGATGACTGGAAATAGAAAGTAGATTGGAGGTTTCTGTGGGATGGGAGGAGGGAGAAAGAAGAAGTATGTGTTTAAAAAAAGTTTGATGTTCATATGTGATTGAATTATGTAACCCAATTTAGACATGTTCTTGGTCTTGGTCTGCATTCTGGTAGGTGTAGAACCATTGTATATAAGATCTATTCATGCTGTTACTTCAGTTAAGGTGTTGTCCACCTGAATCATGTTGGGTCTTAATCCAGACTACTAGAGTCATATATAAACAGAATGAAAGTCAGGTGAAGAGAAATCCACAGGGAACAACCAGAAGGTAGAAGTCAGAGGGGCAGAAGAGACCACCATGTATATTGTTATATGATGGAAAAGTCAAAGAACCTCCAAAATTACTGGCCAGCCAGAAAATTCCAAACCCTGGAATGAAACAAGCCTTCTACCCTCTGAAACCATGAACCAGAATATTTCTGTTGTTAAGCCAACCCATTGTATGGATGGCATTTGTTTTAGCAGCCAGAAAAGTAAATCAATGTTAATACAAAAGAGGAGGAGTGGGGGAAAGGGGGTGAGAAGGAAGAGGAGGTAGACTGGGAAGGGAAGGGAGAGGGGGAGGGAGAGGGGAGGAGAAATATTATGGAAAAAATAAGTGCACTCAGGATGGTCCCTTGGCATTACCAAAGCATGAGGAAGGTGAACAGGATGTCAATAGTGAGAAAGTGTTTGTAGAAGTAATTCTGCTGTTTGAGCAATTCTTAGTCATGAAATTCTCTATATTTTGCTTTTCAAATAATTTCTCATGTATTTGTAGCAATGGGGTATGATATTAACTCAAAAGCTAATTTTTAATATGACCGAGCAAAGAAACCAACCTTGTCATTTCAGTTCTTTGGTAAAATTAGGTCAGAGTGATGGGCCAGGAAACATTCAAGATCTACTCCAGGTCCAGTATTTTTTGGAATTAATGTCAATAAGAATTACACTAAAGAAATAATGAAAATACACAAAAATGAGATTAAAAATTATTATGATAAAAAAATTAATGAGTCTATTCCACTGCTTTCATACTGGATTAGGAATTAGTTTTGTTATCTGGGGTAAGAGATGCTGAGATACATGTTTAAGAATGTTTAAACTAGTTTGGTTTGCCTTAGATATATAGTTGTTCTGGTTTAGCTTTCTGGTTCTGAGTGACTGGCACTTGTTCATGTTATCTCAAGATAAAGTTGTTTTCTTACTAGAATATGACTGAATTTGTGTTTAATTGCATAGCAACTCTTACTGGGCACCACCTATGTTTTTGGGTTCTGTCATAGACCACCCTACCTCTGATGGCAATTCTGCTCTCTTTATTTATGATCCCTATGAGTTTGGCTTTATCTCTATTTCTTTAAGCCTTCTGAGACTTTCAATTCCAGGAGCCCACTGGTTCATTTTCTTTTCATTTCTTAGTTCAAATCCAAACAGAAATAGATTGATCCTGGAAATCTTTTTTTTAAATTGAACCAGACCTCATCAAATCATAAATCAGCTTAATGGATTCACTATCTTTGGATTAGATACCTAGCCCATATTCAATCAGTTCTGGTCTTATCAGGGGTATGGCTGCATAGTATAATGCCTGGCCACCTGATGATTGCATTCAACCCAGGCAGTAGATTAACCATCTTGCCATAATAGTGGAAGGATTTGTATTTAACCTGTAGAGAGTAGCAAAGCCTGAGAATTTATTCTTACTAATATACCACTATGGAAAATAGCTATCTTTCTTTACAATGTTAATGATTAATTTCCACATCTTCATAGTACTTTATGTCTAAAATTGTGTTCATATATAGCATTTTATATGGTGGTTCATATTAAAATGAAGTAAAGAAATGGAAAATTGATATATTTTACATGTTGGATACATGTAATATGGGACTATATTAAATATTTTGGAGATTACATGACATTTCTGCTCATTTAACAGCTCTTTTTAATTCTTTATTTGGCTTTGAAAATGCCCACCAGCTTGTCCTAATTAATTAATTATTACTGATCAGTGTAACTGTCAATAGCATAGAGTCATAGTTGATATGATATCACTAAAGATCCTTGCAATAAATTCCTCTTAGAATTAGTCAAGGGGAAAAAAGTTTTTCTTTTGTTAAAATGGGATAGTTTCTTTTGTTGGAAATTAAAACTACACTATCATTTTGTCTTTTTATAATAGTCATAAGAAAGTACAGAGCTAGACTTAATTTTAAAATGTAATGGCTTTATTGACATATATGAATAATAATCATCTCCCATTCATGAAACAAATTGTCACGTGACAACCATGGGTTAGACATTATGTAGACTCCTTATTATTTAGCTGTAGTTTGTATATGTTTATCTAGCAGTATATTTCCATTTGTCTAACTGTACATTCTCATTTTCATGCAAGTCACTCAAATCACTTTCTAAAGTAGCTAATCAGTCAACTAACACTTGTAGAGCATATAATGTATACTAAAAGCTACATCAGTGAAAAGCTAATAGGAGTTTCTGCCCTGAATGAGCTTACATCCTAGTAGGGAGAGGTAGAAAAAGGACAATAGGAAAGCATTAATAATAAAATAAGGTGTAATCTCCTCCATGCCATGGTTTAGCCTTACGTTTCTCTGTCTCAGTGCCAAGCACAGTACTAAAAATAATGAAAACTTTCTAAACGGAGCACAGTAAAGTGCAAAAGAAATTGCTTTAATCTTTTTTGCCTTGATTATGGGGAAAATCTTGGGAAAAACTGATGATACAAGGGACAGAGTTGTATTGCTAGGTTAGACAGATTTTCAAGTAAGTAATTAAGTATATTGAGGACATAAAAGAAAAGGGACACATTACTGATGGCATCATTCTAATAAAACAAAAATTTTGAATGCTTTTCTATTTTTTGCAACTTGCCCCTCTGCGTAACTGCATGCACAATAAATCTTTATTGAATGAATGAAGAGGAGAAATTGCTACCAAAGCATCATAGGAAAATGGGATGCTCACCCTAGATAAATCTAGATAAAAGCTGAATATTAATCACATAAGGACATACATGGTTTTTGCTTGTGTGACAGTATTTTATGAATAGTATAAGCTTGCATGTAAAGTACAGATGTACAAAAAGCATCAGAGTTTCTTTCCCCCAGCTATAGTCAGTCAACTCAGGACCTTGCATAGAACACATGCTCATTAGATTTGGTTGTATTGATTTTTTTTAAATAAATTAAAGGCCAATCTAAGCATTTCTTATAACAATGAAAAGTTTAAAAATAGGTTATGTGAGCTACTTAGCAATTAAAATGAGAAGGCTTTGATTAGTATTAAGTGTTAGCCAGTTTTGAAATACCAACTTTCAAAGCTGCATAAACAGTGGAGTAGCATACTACTGTCACTAATTGGGTCTGCCAGCTTGCCTTAAAAGGCTGAATGTTGTTTACTTAGCAGTCAACAGCCAGCTAGATTACAGGTATCACTACCCACCCACCACCACCCCAAAAATAAATCTGCAGGAAAATTCATCAATGCTAAAAATCAGCTGGAAATCTTTCAGTGCAAGAACTTGTATTGTTAGTGACTAGACATTGAGAACAGAAAGAGCTGAAGCACTGATTTCTACCAATTCCCAGGCAGAGTTACTGTCTCTTACACTTTCTTCTAGAAAGAGACAAAGTAGAAGACCCCCACCTATGCTGGAATGGAGGTAGATGGACTTGGCATCTCATGTCCTCCTTCATTGTTGAAAACCTGTCAACCTCTAGCAGTTCAGTGGACTCACTTTTCCTCTTGCTTTTTGTCTCTATTATAGATGTTTCTGAAGAAGCTGATGATAAGCCTCTTCGAGAACTGCTTCTCTCTTGGTTTTCCTCCTACCTCCAATTGACCTCTTCACTTTGGTCTTTTTGCTGACTCTTTCTCATCTCCCTGGCCTCTACATTTTGGGATTACTCAGGGCTTATATTAGTTTTCTATCACTGTGTGGCAAATTATCACAAGCAGTGACTTAAACAATATACATTGATTATTTCCTAATCCACAGTTCAAATGCCATTGTATCATACTTGACTCTTCCCGTTCTCTCATCTCATTATCAAAGGTCTGAGCCCAGCCTGACTGGTCCTCTGCAAGAAAGCAATCATGCCAATGGGACAAAGGAGAGTCTCATAAGGATGCTTTAATAGAGAAAGACTAGTTTCCAGATTACTCATGTTGGCAGAATTCATTTCCCTGAAGCTATGGGAGTGAGGGTATCATTTTTTCTTTTGAGGTGGGTTCTGGTAGCATATGTTGGCTGGAGGTTGTCCTTAGTTCCTTGCTAAGTGACTTCCCAGCATAACTGCTTGTTTAACAAAAGCCAGCCAATGTAGAAGAAACTCTACAAGGTCGGCACTGCAATATAATATAATGTAATCATGCAATCATACTGTTTGTTTGAAAATACTACATACCCCAGAAAAGCCATGTTTTAATACTGATCCTCTCTTGTAAGCACAGCTATTTCTTTTAATCCCGATTCAATATTTTATATCCAATTAAAGGTTGGAAACTTTTGATAATATTATCTCCATGGAGATGTGTGGCACACCCAACTATGGGTGTGAACTTTTGATTAGATGAAGATGTGACTCCATCCATTCCAGGTGAGTCTTGATTAGTTTAGTGGAATCCATTAAAAGAGGAAACGTTTTGGAAAGAGAAACAACAGAGCTGACAGAAACTTCAGAGCAGAGCTGACATTGATGCCCGATAAAGACATGGATATTTGGAGATGCTTGGAGCCCAGAAGACATTGCCATGAGATGTTAAGCAAACCAGAACCTGAAGAGAGCCAAGGGAAGCCAAGAGATGAAAGCCAGCCCTAGAGGGGCAAAGTGAGGAACCTCACAGGAACAGAGACTGAAAGCAATGGAGCTCAGTAGCAAGGGAACAATAGATGCCAGCCACGTGACTACCCAGCTGACAGAGGGGTTCCTGACCCATCAGTCTTTCACGAGTGAAGGTAACCTCTTGCTGATGCCTTTAATATGGACAGTTTCATTTCCTGTAAACTTGTAACTTATTAAATTTCCTCTTTTAAAAGCTGTTCCAGTTCTGGTATATCACATTCCTGCAGCTTGCAAACTAACACACACACCCGTGTAATTTCATACATCCTGTCACCCTATTCTATGGTATTTTTTTGACTAGAAGCAAGTTATAGGTTCCACCCGCACTCCATAAATAGTTCTCAGAACTCTGCTTCTTTATCTCCACTCACTTCCTCATATGTCTCATGACTTTAAATAATATCCATAAGTGGACATCCCCCAGTTTTATTCCTGCAGCTTAATCTTCTTACTGTACTCTACACTGATGAACTCTACACTGATAAAGCTGATGACTTATTTGATATTGCTCCTCTTGATTATGTCTAATGGGCATCTCAAAAGTAACATATTCAAAGTAAAAATATTCATTTTCTTTTACAAACCTACGTTCCCTGCATTCTTCCCCATCTCATTAAACTCCATCCTTTCAGGTGCTCAAATCAAATACCTTTGTATTAAATTGATTCTTCCCAGTCTCTCATACCCAACATCTAAGTTATTAGAAAATCTTGTCTGATCATTTTTCAAAATATATTAACTATAACCATTTCTCTCCACCATGTCCAAATCCTCTATATTTTATTCTCAATAAAAGCTACATACCCTTTGTTACTTTTCTGACCTCTTCTATGACTTTCTCCTTTGTTCATCCCATTCCAGGATATTGACTCTTGTTATTATTCCTTGAAAAATCTAGGCACCCTTCCAAAAACCTGGCTGATTGAAATCTGGGAGGGAAGAACAGGAATGCTTTTCCCTCCCAGATTACTGAATAGCTGGCTCCCTGACCCTCTTCACGGCTTTCCTTAAATGAAACATTATTGATGAAGTGAACCTATCCATTTTTTATGTGGCTACAATCTGTTTCTTGTCTTCCTGTATTCCAGAACTCTCTTATTCTGCTCTACTTTTCTTTTTTTCCCCCCATAGTGCTTTTTCATCTTGCAACATTCTAAACATAAGTTCATTGTTACTGTTTAATGTCCCCGTTACCTACTAGAATTTGATTTTCATGAAGTCAGTGATCTTTGTTTAATCATTGCTATATCCCAAGCCCCTAAGAACATTCCTGGAAGATAAATAGGTGTTCATTAGATATTTGTGAATGAATGAGTATAGTTAGTCTTATTCATAGCTTGGTTTCTTAAGTGCCTTCAGTTAATCCTGGAATCCTAAATGATGGTATAATCATTTTTTCTCAAGCTTTTTGAAATTTGGTATTTCTTGATTAATAATATTCAGCTGGCACTGGGGCCTTATTAGAACTCTGGGTCACTTGGTGGCACTTTGGCAACCATTCCAGTCCTGGTAGGGGTAAGCTATCTCTGTTTCCCAGCAAGTGGGTCAGTCAAGGTCTGCTTCTAATGGAGGGGAACACCTAGAATCCTAATACCATAGCTCTCCAATTGCTATGAGAGGAGACTGCAGTTTTACTCTATGCCAGATTGGTCCATATCATATGTTCCCTCTTGCTGAACAGGGCCAAATTTGCCTTGGTGAAACACTTAGCAGTTATTTTCACATCACAGATCAAGGAGGAGTAAAGGAGACAAGAGTAGTTACTCTACTATCTCACGGTGTATGTTTCCTGCAGGATTTTCTCACCTGTGGCCTTTCCTCTTTTTCTATTTTCCTGTTTTCTTTCCCGACCCTCCACATCCCTAAAAACTATGTTAAAATCTGCTATTTAGCTAGCACTTTCTACCATTCATATATACTTTAGTCTGCTAGTAGTAAATAAGTGTATAATTTTCTCCAGTGCCTTTTCATTTTAAATCCTGCTCTTGTAGAATAAAGATTTGTTCCTATTAACAGGATTTGAAGTATTGGTATGCTGGTGGATTTGATTTATGGCACAAACAATAGAGAGGTCTATTTCTGTTTCCCTGAACTCACACCAAAGAGGTAGCTGACTGCTCTCCTCATATATATGTGTTAGGTGGGCAGTGGTCAGGTGTTGGAGCTTGGGGATAGGTGGTCAGTTACTAAAGGAATTAGCCAATAGAAAAAAAAAAGGGGTCTGGTCACTCCTTGAAAAAAAAGATGACAAACTCCTTCTCTACCACTATAGGATTACAGGTAGGTATGTTCTCTTCCTTTTCCCACATTCTCTTTCATTAACCTTTGAGTAGTTTCTTTCTTTCTTTTTTTTTTTACAATTGTCATGTGAATTTTTTAAAACTATTTTTTATTTCTGATACATAACCACATACAAACAGAAATATTCTTGCCATATGATCTTTCCATTCTTGTTATATAATTAATAATTAACAATATCATCACATAGTTGTATATTCATCATCATGATCATTTCTTGGAACATCTGCATCAATTCAGAAAAAAGAGATAAAATGAAAACAGAAAAAAATTCATACATACCATACTCCCTACCCCTCCCTTTCATTGATCACTAGTATTTCAATCTAGTAAATTTATTTTAATACTTGTTCCCCCTATTATTTATTTATTTTTAATCCATATGTTTTACTCATCCGTCAATAAGGTAGATAAAAGGAATATCAGACACAAGGTTTTCACAATCACATAGTCACATTGCAAAAGCTATATCATTACACAATCATCTTCAAGAAACATGGCTACTGGAACACAGCTCTACATTTTCAGGCAGTTCCCTCCAGCCTCTCCATTACACCTTAACTAAACAGGTAATATCTATTTAATGTGTAAGAATACCCTCTAGGATAACCTCTCAAATCTGTTTGGAATCTCTCAGCCATTGACACTTTATTTTGTCTCATTTCTCCCTTCCCCCTTTTGGTTGAGAAGATTTTCTCAATCCCTTGATGCTGACTTCCTGCTCATTCTAGGATTTCTGTCCCATGTTGCCAGGAAGGTCCACACCCCTGGGAGTCATGTCCCATGTAGAGAGGGGGAGAACAGTGAGTTTGCTTGTCATGTTGGCTTAGAGAGAGAGGTCACATCTGAGCAACAGAAGTTCTCTGGGGATGACTCTTAGGCCTAATTTTAAGTAGGCTTAGCTATCCATTGTGGGGTTAAGTTTCTATGAACAAACTCCAAGATTGGGGGCTCAGTCTATTGCTTTCGTTGTCCCCACTGCTTGTGAGAATATCAAGAATTCTCCACTTGGGGAACTTGAATTTTCCCACTTTCTCCCATTCCCCTAAGGGGACTTTGCAAATATTTTTTTATTCACTGTTCAAATCAATCTAGGATTTATCAGGGAATCACTGTGGACAAACCTACAAAATCTCATGCCCTACTGAAGGTTCCAAGTACTCTGGTATTTGATTAAGCTGTTCACATAAGTTATATTAGGAAATGCACTAGTCAAAATATAAATTTTGTACTAAATAAACATTTTTTCCTTTAGTCTCACACATAAGTTAAAGTTTTAAAATATTAATTACCATCTATTTTCAATACCATGCATTATTGACATTCCTTTGTTCTTCCTCATGAAGAAACAGTTTTAAATTTGCACATTTAGTCACTATCATTATACACTCTAGGCATTCCTAGATTATATCATCTCAGTTTTCATCGTCTATCTTTCCTTCTGATTTCATTTGTGTCCCCAGGCCTCCTCCTTCTATCATTCTCACATTCAGCTTCATTCAGTGTTCTAACTAAAATAATTATTGTATTACAGATAGGTAGTATTGTGCTATCCATTTCTGAATTTTTACAATCAGTCCTGTTGCACAGTCTGTATCCCTTCAGCTCCAATTACACAATATCTGGCCTATTTCTATCTCCTGATGACATCTGTTCTTAACTGAAATTATCCAAGTTCATTCATTAATGTTAGTTCATATCAGTGAGACCATACAGTATTTGTCTTTTGTTTCTGGATAATCTCAGTCAGCATAATGTCTTTAAGGTCCATCCATGTTGTCGCATATTTCATAACTTTATTCTGTCTTATAGCTACATAATATTCCATTGTATGTATATACCACAGCTTGTTTAGTCACTCCTCTGTTGATGGACATTTGGGCTATTTCCATCTCTTGGCAATGGTAAAGGATGCTGCTATAAACATTGGTGTGCAAATGTCCGTTTGTGTCTTGCCATTGTGTCCTCTGAGTAGATACCTAGCAATTGCCGGGTCTATCTATCTATCTAGTATTTATCTATCTAGTAGATACCTAGATATTGCCGGGTCTTATGGCAATTCTATACTTAGTTTCCTGAGGAACCGCCAAACTGTCTTCCACAGCAGTTGTATCATTTGATATTCCCACCTAATGTGGATAGGTGCACGTCTTTCTGCATATCGTCTCCAGCACTTGTTGTTTTCTGTTTTATTGATAATGGCCTTTCTGCTGGGTGTGAGATGATATCATTGTGGTTTTGATTTGCATTTCCCTAATAGCCAGTGATAGCATCTTTTCATGTGCCTTTTGGCCATTTGTATTTCCTCTTTTAAGAAGTCTCTGTCCAAGTCTTTTGCCCATTTTGTAATTGGGTTGTCTGTCTTTTTGTTGTTGAGCTGAGCAATCTCTTTATATATTCTGGATACTAGACCTTTATCTTATATATTGTTTCCAAATATTGTCTTCCATTGTGTAGGCTGTCTTTTTACTTTCTTGATGAAGTTCTCTGATGCACAAAAGTGTTTAATTTTGAGGAGTTCCCACTTATTTCTTTCTTCAATGCTCATGCTTTGAGTGTAAGATCTGGGAAACCGCTTGCTATTATAAGATTTATAAGATATTTCCCTACATTTTCTTCTAACAGTTTTATGGTTTTAGATCTAATGTTTAGGTCTTTGATTCATTCTGAGTCAATTTTTGTATTGGGTATGAGATATGGAACCTCTTTCATTCTTTTGCATGTGGCTATCCAGTTCTCTAGACAACATTTATTGAAGAGACTGTTCTGTCCCAGGTGAGTTGGCTTGACTGCCTTATTCAAAGATCAATTGTCAATAGATGAAAGGGTCTATATCTGAACACTCTATTCTATTCCATTGGTCAGTATATCTATCTTTATGCCAGTACCATGCTGTTTTGACCACTGTGGCTTCATAATACACTTTAAAGTCAGGTAGCATGAGACCTCCAATTTCATTTCTCTTTCTCAGGATACTTTTAGCTATTTGGGACACCCTGACCTTCCAGGTAAATTTGGTTATTGGTTTTTCTATTTCTGCAAAGTAAGTTTTTTTGGATTTTAACTGGTGTTGCATTGAATCTGTAAATCAATTTAGGTGGAATTGACATCTTAACTATATCTAGTCTTCCAATCCATGAACATGGTATGCCCTTCCATTTATTTAGGTCTTCTGTGATTTCTTTTCACAATTTCTTATAATTTTCTCTGTATGGGTCTTTTGTCTCTTTAGTTAAATTTATTCCTAAATATTTCATTCTTTTGGTTGCAATTGGAAATGGATTTTTTTCTTGATTTCCCCCTCAGCTTGTTCATTATTAGTATACAGAAACACTACAGAATTTTGAGTGTTGGACTTGTAATGTGCCACTTTGCTGTACTCATTTATTAGCTCTAGTAGTTTTGCTGTGGATTTTTCAGAGTTTTCGACATGTAGTATCATATCATCTGCAAACAGTGAGAGTTTTACTTCTTCCTTTCCAAATTTGATGCCTTGTATTTCCTTTCTTGTCTGCTCTGGCTATATTGAATAACAGTGGTGATAATGGACATCCTTGTCTTGTTCCTGATCTTAGGGGGAAAGTGTTCATTTTTCCCCATTGAGGATGATGTTAGTTGTGGGTTTTTCATATATTCCCTTTATCATGCTGAGGAGGTTCACTTCTATTCCTATCCTTTGAAGTGTTTTCAACAAGAAAGGATGTTGAATTTTGTAAAATGCCTTTTCTGCATCAATCAAGGTGATCATGTGGTTTTTCTGCTTTGATTTGTTGATAGTGGTGTATTACATTAATTGCTTTTCTTATTTTGAACCATCCTTGCATACCTGGGATGAATCCTATTTGGTCATCGTGTATAATTCTTTTTTTTTTTTTAAATTTGCATATGGGCAGGAGGCACCAGGGATCGAACTCCAGACCTCCGGCACGGCAGGTTGGAGCTCTGCCTGCTGAGCCACGGCAGTCGCCCGGTGTATAATTCTTTTAATGAGCTGCTGGATTCGATTTGTAAGAATTTGGTTGAGGATTTTTGCATCTATATTCATTAGAGAAATTGTTCTGTAGTTTTCTTTTCTTGTAATATATTTGTCTAACTTTCATATGAGGGTGATGTTGGCTTCATAGAATGAGTGAGGAAGCTTTCCCATCTCTTCAATTTTTTTGAAGAGTTTGAGCAGGATTGTTACTAATTCTTTCTTGAATAATTGGTAGAATTTACGTGTGAAGCCATCTGGTCCTGGACTTTTCTTTTGGGGGAGTTTCTTAATGACTGATTCCATTTCTTTACTTGTGATTGTGTGTGGTTGAGGTCTTCTATTTCTTCTGGAGTCATTGTTGGTTGGTCATGCCTTTATAGGAAGTTGTCCATTTCATCTACACTGTCGAGTTTGTTAGCATAAAGTTGTTCGTAGTGTCCTCTCATTACTTCTTTTATTTATGTGGGGTCGGTGGTTATGTCTCCTCTTCCATTTCTGATTTTATTTATTTGCATCCTCTCTCTTCTTATTTTTGTCCACCCCCCTAAGAGTCCATCAATCTTTTTGATTTTCTCATAGAACCATCTTCTGGTTTTGTTGATTTTCTCAATTGTTTTTATGTTCTCAATTTCATTTATTTCTCTCTAATCTTCATTATTTATTTCCTTTTGCTTGCTTTGGGGTTAGCTTACTGTTCTTTCTCTAGTTCTTCCAAGTGACAGATAGTTCCTTGATTTTTGCTTTCTTCTTTTTTGATATAGGCTTTTAGGGCAGTAAATTTCCCACTTAGCACTGTCTTTGCTGCACCCCATAAATTTTGATATGTCATGTTTTTATTTTCATTTGCATGGAGATATTTACTGATGTCCCTTGTAATTTCTTCCTTGACTCACTGGTTGTTTAGAAGTGTGTTGTTGAGCCTCCACATATTTGTGAATTTTCTGGCACTCTGCCTATTATTGATTTCCAACTTCATTCCTTTATGATCTGAGAAAGTGTTTTGTATGATTTCAATCTTGTTAAATTTATTGAGACTTACTTTGTGACCCAAAATATGGTCTATCCTTGAGAATGATCCATGAGCACTTGAGAAAAAGGTATATCCTGCTGTTGTGGGGTGTAATGTTCTATAAATGTCTGTTTAGTCTTGCTCATCTATCGCATTATTCAAATTCTCTGTTTCTCTGTTGATCCTCTGTCTAGATGTTCTGTCCATTGATAAGAGTGGGGAATTGAAGTCTCAACTATTATGGTAGATGTGTCTATTTCTCTTTTCAGTGTTTGCCTCATGGATTTTGGAGCATTCTGGCTTGTGCATAAATATTTATGATTGTAATGTCTTCTTGTTGAATTGTTCATTTTATTAATACTTATTGTCCTTCTTTGTCTCTTTTAACTGATTTACATTTGAGATCTAATTTGTTGGATATTAGTATAGCTACTCCTGCTCTTTTCTGATTTTTGTTTGCATGAAATATCTTTTCTCAACCTTTCACTTTCAACTTATATTTATCTTTGGGTCTAAAATTCATTTCCTGTTGACAGCATATAGATGGGCCCTGTTTTGTAATCCATTCTGCCAGTCTATGTCTTTTGATTGGGGAGTTTAATCCATTAACATTTAGTGTTATTACTGTACAGGCAGTACTTTCTTCTACAATTTTGCCTTTTGGATTTTATATGTCATATCTAATTTTCCTTCTTTTACCTTTACTGATAGTCTTCATTTCTACATGCTTCTCCACACCTCTCTCTCCTGTCTTTTCTTATCTGCCTCTAGTGTTCCCTTTCATATTTTTTGCAGAGCCAGTCTCTTGGTCACAAATTCTCTCAGTGATTTTTTTCTGAAAATATTTTAATTTCCCCATCATTTTCGAATGACAACTTTGCTGGAGATAGAATTCTTGGTTGACAGTTTTTCCCCTGTAGTATCTTAAATATATCATCCCACTGTCTTCTTGCCTCCATGGTTTCTGCTGAGAAATCTATGCATAGTCTTATTGGGCTTCTCTTGTATGTGATGGATTGCTTTTCTCTTGCTGCTTTCAATATTCTCTCTTTCTCTTTGACAACTGACATTCTGATTAGTAAGTGTCTTGTATACACCCATTTGGATCTATTTTGTTTGGGGTACACTGTACTTCTTGCATCTGTAATTTGAAGTCTTTCATAAAAGTTGGGAAATTTTCAGTGATAATTTCCTCCATTAGTTTTTCTCCTCCTCTTCCCTTCTGTTCTTCTTCTGGGACACCCACAACATGTATATTCATGCACTTTATGTTGTCATTCAATTCCCTGAGTGCCTGCTCATATTTTCCCATTCTTTTCCCTACATTTTCTTTTGCTTGTTGAATTTCAGATGTCTCATCCTCCAATTCACTAATCCTATGTTCTGTCTCTTGAAATCTCACATTGTAGGTTTCCATTGTTTTTTTCATCTCTTCTACTATGTCTTTCATTCCCATAAGTTCTGTGATTTGTTTTT
>PVIY010021371.1:0-42530 GCA_004026745.1 Myrmecophaga tridactyla
GGTATTTTTGGCACATCAAATTCCAAGCTAATGTTTTATGCCACTTCACAGGCAACTTGTAGTTCAATTGATGCCTTTAGTATATCATTTCTCTCATCTGTTAAGTGTATCTTAGAATGTTATATGACTTTTCTGTATGTCTCTGAAATCACCAACATAGTTTATGCGAAGCATGAAATGTAGCCATTTTTGACTGTTTCACCTCTGGAATGTAAAATTTGCTACTAAACAACAAAGTCTGAGACAAAATTTCATCTGTCAGTTAGTGCAATCTGTTCCAATCTTATATTTCATGTTTTTGTTTCTACTCATAACTGTAATAGGCTATATATTTTGAATTTTTATTAACTCTTGACATTGCATGTCCTCCACTTCATAGCTAGGGAATGCCACCTATGACAAGTAATCTCATTAACAGTAGCAGCTAACTGAGGTCTCATCTTAAACTACGAATATGCATGATACCAGGTCTTCTGGAATTTATATTTAATCCACATTGCAAAGTTATGCATTTGCAGCTCATCTGTTTTCTATTGTTAGAAAAAAATCCTACAGATTTTTTTGTACATTCATCAAAATGATATAACTCCATGTGTGTTTGGTAAAGGCAGAAAGAACCACATCATAATTGTCCCCTAAGGATCATAAATTATTTAGACAGTGTCATCTGATCAACCACAAGAACATTTCTTGAAAAAAATGGGTTGCCAACATTTATATCATTGCTTTATTCACAAAGACAAGAAAATTGATATGGCATACAATGCAACACTGGAAAATAACTCAGGTTTCCATATTCGCTTAGAAATGCTCAAGGGACATCTGAAGTGAGAGTCTGGGACAAGAGGGTTGTCATTTTCTTCAATGAGGTGAAGCCACAGAATTTCTTAAAATTTTTGTCATCTCCATCATTCATAACAGAGGCTGGACTTTGAGCTGGACCTGTCTAGTGGATGTAGAGCTTCTGCTGTTTTCTGGTTGACAGAGATACAAGTGAAACAAAAAGACTGGTCTTGGAAGGGATGCCCAACATTTTTCTAGAATTTGTGTTCTCATAAAAATCTCTGGGTATTGAAGTTGCTATTGTGTGTGTGTAGATGTTACTTTTAGTGTGATGGCATTTTTGGACACTGAGGTTGTGTAACACAGAAATAAAGCAATAGAAATGGTGGCTTGCATCACACTTAATACACTACTAAGTATCCCAGTACCATGTCCATTTATTACCAAATAATACTTCAGAGAACAAGGATTCCTATAAGATGATGAGTACAAGTTTGTATTTTAGACAGGACACAGGTTGTGTGTGTGTGTGTGTATATATATATATATATACTATTTATTTGCATACACATTTACATATATATTTATTTATATATTTTGTCCTTGTATACCCTATGCCTAGAACTATGAAATACTGTATTATCAAGAATATCAAAAAGAGAAATTTCAGGTTCAATTCCTGGAGGCTTCCCATGCCAGAAATAAAAAATTAAAAAGAGAAATTTGATCAGCCAAAAGTAGAACAAACAAACAAGCAAAAACCACTCATTTCTCAGAATCGTCAGATAATGACAGTAAGCATTAGGCAATGAAATTTATCATCTACATTACATTGCATTCTTATTCCATTTTGATTTGCTTTTCATAGAGATCCGTGTTTCAGGGAAAGAGTAAAATTAATAAATTCTCTATTCCCATATCGACATAAGCAAAAAATCACATACGTTTAATTTTCCTTGATCAGTTCCCATTCCCACGGTTGGTGCTGAATATGATTGTACAGAATAAGCAAATGAAAGCACAATGTAAGTTTGATTTCATGATGCTTGTATTAAATGTCGTTTATGTTTCAGGAATATGCTAAGTGATTTGTGACTATATAATTGAATGCAGTGTTTTCTTATCATCAAGGCCAGTAGCAATGCTATGTTGCCAGTCACCCTGTGCTCTGTTCTTTAGGGCAGCCACTCATGGTTTCAGTGGGAGTGCTGCCAACTGTGGATCTTAAACTTAGGGTGACTGGGTGGAGGGAGTACTTTTCTGGGAAGGAAAAAGGAATTGCTCCAGTTTAGGTGCATTCTGGGAACTGACCAATGTGATGACAGTGTTTGTCCAAGTGATGGATGTGTGACAGAACCTCAGCCAATCAGTGACCTACTCTGGAATTTTGAAGATGAAATTTGGAAGGAACAAAGGCTTTCTTTTCTCTTTGGTCAGATCCTTTATGCTGATGACCGCAAAGTTTCTGTAAACATGAAAAATTTGCAGAATATGAATACGACTTGCATAGACAAGTAAAAATAAGTGACAAGGAGACAATGAGGTCCCAGCTTTGGATTTTAGGCCTTTTACCTAGTCATTCCTGTTGCCAGTATAAACTTATATATATGCAGTTTGACTAGGCACTCAAAAGATTCCCCATTTTCACCTACTCTATTTCATTTGATTTTTCTTTTACTTGCATCTGAATAGAAACATCGGTATGTAGGATTCAATGTTTGAAATGATATATAAAATGTGATGACTTAAGTATCCACATCAGTGAGGCACAGCTGGCTTCTTGGTTATTTGATCTTACTTTCAATGATCTTGTCTCCATCTGCCATTAGTCATTGCCTACTACTGTTCGGACCTTCTCATACAAATAACAGCACCATCTCTAAAATCACAGTTTCAATCATGCAACTCTTTGACCACTGTCTGTTAACACCCAAACTCATACACTATTGAACAATTCTTTGACAGACATCTCCAAGCCACAAATGCTTTCATTACTTCCCTGCTCATCCTATGCTACTAATATTTTTACTTCCTTCTTTAACCAAGCTTAAAGCAATGATCGAATGTAATAATTTTCCCAGGTATACAACCTCTCCTTCTGTTGTGCTTAACTGGAAAATCCAAACCCTAAATAAATCTAAATTTCCTCTAGTCTGACCATGTCTAAGAACTCACATGACAATGATCTCATTCAAATGTATAACAATTAACCTCTGTGCTGCCTGGTGTTCTAGTTTGCAAGCTGCTGGAATGCGATACACCAGAAACAGAATAGCTTTTTCAAAAGGGAATTTATTAAGTTGCACGTTTACTCTTCTAAGCCCATGAAAATGTTCATATTAAGGCGTGGCTATGAAAATGTTTAAATCAAGGTACCAAAAAAAGTTACCTTCACTCAAGAAAGGCCAATGAAATTCGGCGTTTCTACCACAGCTGGAAGGGCACATGATGAAGTCTCTCCTGGCTTCTTGTTTCATGAAGCTCCCCCAGGGATGTTTTCCTTCTTCATCTCCTAAGAAAGTCTCTGGCTGTGTGGGCTCTCAAGCTTTTTCCAAAATGGTTCCCTCTTAAAGGACTCTAGCAAGCAACCCCACCTAGAATGGGTGGAGACACATCTCCATGAAAACCATCTAATCAAAATTTACCACCTACAATTTGGTGGGTCACCTCTCTATGGGAACAATCCAAAAGCTCCCACCCAGCAATATTGAATGAGGATTAAAGAACATGGCTTTTCTGGGGTACACAACAGATTTAAACTTGCACATTCCACCTTTTGGACACCTAAAAGACATGTTCCATTCAAACACAAAATGCATTCATTTCATAATATCAGAAAGCCTTAAACCATTTCAATAACAATAAAATGCAAAATGAAGTCAGAAACAGTACAAAATCTCATCAAAGTCAGCTGTAGGCATGGTCTGTCCTAAGGCAAAATTCTCCTCTGACTCTGGACCTGTAAAACTCAGAACAGTTTATTTCCTGCCAACATACAAAGGAGGGATAGTCATATTCCCATTTCCATATGGAGAAACTGAAAGGAACACAGGGGTCACTGGACCCAAGCAGTTCTGAAAACCTGCAGGACAAACTCCACCTGATTTCAAAGTCTGAGAGTTGTTAATCTTCAGGGCTTTAGAAAGCAGCAGTCCCACCCTTTCCAAGGGCCTATGCAGTGGCCCACCTCACTCCCCATGCAACCTTGGGAGACATTTAGGAGACCATCTTTTTCTCAGTTCCACCCACTCCAAGCATCGGGGCCACAACCCGGCTCTCTGCCAACTCTAGGGCACATGCTCAACCCCTCCATGTGATGGCAGCCAGGCTCTCCCCAATCCCCAAGGAATGTGCTTCACCCTCTCCAAGGCCTGAGTTGGCATGACTCTTCCACTGCAATGAGGTAGAAGGTGCAACCTCTACCTTTGGGGGCAAACTCACCCTCTCCAAATACTTGAGTAGATCCATTCTTCTGGCCCAAAGTTTCTTGACTTCAATCCTTAGCCTCCATGATTCTGCCTCTGAGGACATTTTACCTTCACTTTGTCCCTTTATTGAGCTTTTTAGTCCAAACTAGCAGCAGGTCCATTTATACAGATTCCACAACACTCTTGTTGGCTTTCCGATGTAGTAGGCAAGGATCATACCCACCAGACGAAAGGAGTCTCCACACATCCTTCCTTAATAACTCCATCTTCAATCCTGGCTTTTTCTGAAATGGTTGGCTGTTTCTGTATTTGGCTAAATCCTTACATGGGGCACTATTCTCTGGGGTCTCCCTTTCTCGAAGTCCAGAATTTTCCAGACCATCAATTTCTGGTTTATTTACATCCAAGAATTCAGTTCTCAGCTTATCTTTTTCCTGTCACATTTCACCATAAGCTGTGAGGAGAAACCAGGCTGCACTTTACACTTAATTTGGAAATGTCTTCTGCTAAATATCCAAGATTGTGGCTTTTGAAATTTTTTAGATCTGCCCTCTAACCAAAGCCTCTAGTCAATTTTGCCAGGTTATCTGCCATTTTAAAACGAGGATTGCCTTCCTTCCAGTTTGAAGTAACACACTCCTCATTTCTGTCTAGAGCCTTATTGGAGGTATCTTGAGAGCCACATTTCTACCAATGGTCTCTTCAAAGCATTCAAGGCCTTCTCTATCAAGCTGCTCAAAACTCTGCCAAAATCTTCCCCTTATCCATTTAAAAAGCCATTCCAACACATTTGATATTTGCAAACCACAGCAGCATCCCACTTCTCTGGTATCAAAATCTGTCCTAGTTTGCATGCTGCCAGAA
Organism: Myrmecophaga tridactyla; assembly: GCA_004026745.1. Taxonomy (NCBI): domain Eukaryota; kingdom Metazoa; phylum Chordata; class Mammalia; order Pilosa; family Myrmecophagidae; genus Myrmecophaga; species Myrmecophaga tridactyla. The sequence continues at coordinate 5,076 of PVIY010021371.1, forward strand.
TGTGTTATACCAGAAACAGAATGGCTTTTAAAAAGGGGAGTTTATTAAATTGCAAGTTTACAGTTCCAAGGCCATGACAATGTCCAAATTAAGGCAAAACTATGAAGATATCTAAATCGAGGCACCCTCAAGAGATTACCTTCACTCAAGAAAGGCCAATTAAGTTCAGGGTTTCTCTCTCAGCTGGAAGGGCACATGGCGAAGTCTACTAGCTTTCTCTCCCAGCTTCTTGCTTCATGAAGCTCCTCCATGGGTGTTTTCCTTCTTTATCTCCAAAGGTCTCTGGCTAATGTGGGCTCTCAAACTTTTTCCAAAATGACTCCCTCTTAAAGGGCTCCAGAAAGCAACTCCACCTTGAATAGGTGGAGACACATCTCCATGGAAACCATCTAATCAAAATTTACCACCCTTGAATTGGGTGGGTCATATCTCCATGGGAACAATCAAAAAGCTCCCAACCAGCAATATGGAATGAGAAGTAAATGACATGACTTTTCTGGGGTCCAAAACAGATTCACACTGGCACACCTAGCAATCCTACTATATTTCCCTGAGCAATTTATTCTCCCAAAGTTCCTATTTTATACATTCTCCTCTCTCTATTACCTCCAGTGTTCCCTTCTGCTCTCTTACTTTCAGCTCATATGTTTATTTCTTATTTCTGAGAAAATGGGAGCAACAGGAAAACAATTACCATTCCTTGCCACCATCATAATTATATCCATATAATAGTTCCCTTTTGTGGCAATGAACAAACCGCTCATGTTCCAATCTAAGGCTAATGTCCTCTTGTATCATCCTCAATTTGTAAACATCACTACAACAGCCCCCCACTCCTGCATCATTAAATAATTGCTGTTTAATAGAAAAGTCTCATCACCACACAGAGCTTCTGAAATACCTCCACTTAAACACACACACACATACACACACGATACACTTCTTGACCCCAAATAAACCGGACCATTGCCTCATCTCTCTTTATCTTTAGTAGTGTGGTTCACATCAGAAAGAAAGATAGATGTTAAAGATTGAGATGGTATAATCTAGGAATGCCTAGAGTGTATAATAATAGTGAAATGTACAAGGTACAATTTTAAAAATGTTTTTGAATGAGGAAGAACAAAGGAATGTGTTTATTGCAGGGTACTGAAAATAGATGGTAATTAATATTTTAAAATGTCACCTTCTGTGTGAGACTACAGCAAAAAATGTTTATTTGTTACAAAATTTTGACTAGTGCATTTCCTAATGTAACTTATGTAGATAGTTTGATTGAACACCATAAGTACTTGGAATCTCAGGTGGGACATGAGATTTTGCTGGTTTGTCCAGAGTGATGCCCCGATGAATCCCAGAGTGATTCGATCAGTGAGTGGAAAAGTATCTGCAAAGCCCCCTTTGGGAAATGGTGAGAACAGGGAGAAATTCAACTTCCCCAAGTTGAATTCTTGATATTCTCACAAGCAGTGTGGACAACCAAAGCTATAGGCTGAGCCCCCCCCCGTCTTGGGGTTTGTTCATATGAAACTTAACCCCACGAAGGATAGGTCAAGTCTACTTAAAATTTAGGCCTAAGAGTCACCCCCAAGACAGCCTCTTTTTTTGCTCAGATGTGGCCTCTCCCTCCAGCCAACACAACGAGCAATCTCACCACCCTACCCCTCTCTATGTGGGACATGACTCCCAGGGGTGTGGACCTTCCTGGCAACGTGGGGCAGAGATCTTGGAATGAGCTGAGACTTAGCATCAAGGGATTGAGAAAACCTTCTCAACCAAAAGGGGGAAGAGGGAAATGAGACAAAGTGTCAATGGCTGAGAGATTCCAAACAGAGTCGAGAGGTTATCCTGGAGGTTATTCTTATGCATCAAGTAGATATCATCTTGTTATTCAAGATGTAATGGAAAGGCTGGAGGGAACTGCCTGAAAATGTAGAGCTGTGTTCCAGTAGCCATGTTTCTTGAGGATGATTGAATAATGATACAGCTGTCACAATGTGACTGTGTGATTGTGAAAACCTTGTGTCTGATGCTCCTTTTATCTACCTTGTCAACAAAGGAGTAGAACATATGGAATAAAAATAAATAATAGGGGGAACAAATGCTTAAATAAATTTAGTTTGAAATGCTAGTGATCAATGAAAGCAAGGGGTTGGGGTATGATAGGTATAATCTTTGTTTTTTCTTTCCTGTGTTTATTTTATTTCTTTTTCTATTGTCTTTTTATTTCTTTTTCTGAATTAATGCAAATGTTCTAAGAAATGATGAATATGCAACTAAGTGATGATATTGTGAATTACTGATTATGTATGTTGATATTTTATTTTGTTTCTTAATTTTTTAATTAATAAATAATTTTTTTAAAAAAGTGTGGTTCACACATCCTGCCTTCATAGCCTATCCTCCCCATTTTCTCTTAAGCCTTTCCAATCAGGCTCTGCTCCAAGGATTCCATGAAAATTTCTCTTGACAAAGTTACCCCCCATTTTCTCACTGCCAAATCTGATAACCAGTTCTCAAACTTCATCTAACTCAACCTCTCAGCTGCATTTGACATTCGGCAATTTTTAAGTCATATCTCAAACCTATAAATCCATGACTAAACTGACATCACCTTATATGTGAACTACAGAAATAGCCTCCCAAACAGCCTACCTCTTTTCTAACATTTTATTATCCACGGGGAAGCAATAAATAATTTTTAAAATATCAAAAGATTTCCTAATTCTCTGCTTAAAACTCACCAATGGATTTCTCTACATTTAGAATACAATCTCAAGTTCTCATCCTGGGTTTCAGCACCATATATGAACTGGATTTACCCCCGCTGTCTGACTTCATTTCATACCTATCTTCCCATTTCTCACTTTGTTGCAACTGTTAAACTTCTTCCCCAAACCTTCCCAGAATGCTCCCGCTCAGAGCCTTTGAATCTGTGTTCATTTTTTGGAAAGAAGCTCCTCACTAATCTATTCCCAGCTTGCTCCATCACTTTATCTTTATTAGCATCCTGATTTGCAAATCACCTCTGCATCAAAGATCTGTCTGATCTCAGATTCTATCTGTCTACCCATTAAATGTTTGTTCATTAAAAACTGCCACCACCTGACAGATTTTACATCTCCTTCTCTGTTTCCTTGTTTGTTTGTTTATTCTAGCTTACCAATTAAGATGTAAGCCAACATCAAATGTCTAATGCTTGCAAAAGCTCCTGGCACCGACCAGCAGCATATAATACAAGGCAGTTGAGAACTTCATTATGGAGTCAAACAACATAGGATTTTTATTTCATCTCTGACCATTGTTACAGATTTGACCTCAGACAAGGCACCTAATCACTCTGTGCTTTTAGTTTCCATATCTATGAAATGGGGCTAATAATATCTTCAATATAGGATTGTGATGAGGTTTAAATGAATTAATGCACATATATTCTTAGGATAGTATTTGACTATCACAAGACAAAACATAGCTCCCAAATCTCATGAAATACAGTTTATTTGATGAGAAAAAAATATGATTAAAAAAGAAAAAGAGAATCATATTATAAAGTGGGGGTTCTCATTGCGGTTCTCCTGGCTGAAGCTTCCTGGGGTATTTCCCAAATAGTAGATATTACTGAGCACCATTCAATACTTAAAACAACCAATGGGCACAAGTTCACAAACCCAAATGATGTTATGCTTTTATGGGCATTTATATAACAGCAATTCAGCTCTGCATTAGAGAATTGTATTTTGTCCTAAGAGACCCAATCAGATCAAGCTTCTCTATTGTTATTAGCCCTCATTAGTCTTCAGTCATACTATTATCGTATGTTGACTCATAATAAATGCTCAACAAATGTTCACTCTTACATCACTCATGGCAGACTCTCCATAAATATTTTTTGAAGGAAAGAATACTTTGGAGTAAGTGGATATGAAAAGAAGGGCCAGAAGGATCCTTCTAACCCAAGTTGGGAAATTGGTTAGTCTTCTCATGCATTAATGAGGCAGTGATTTCCTTTCATATTCCTTGTGTTCAGATTATAAATCTTTCAATTAAATTCCTAGAATATTTGGGGGGAAAGGTCAAAATTTTGATCTGAATGAACTACTTCTTAAATATTTCTTTTGTGTCTTTAAAAAAGTCATATGTGATTATGATGATTAATATACATACATATGTATATATGTTCCCTCTAGCCTCCTATGTTCTGGAGCAGCTAGAAGGAAAAACCTGAGATGATAGAATGGTAGCCCATGACAAACTCTGGGATCTGTTCTGTAACATGTTGAAGAGTGCTTTGATAATTATTGCTTTATTCTTTCTTTGCTTTGTATATATATTATATTATACAATGAAAAAAATTTTTAAAAAATGACATATGATGGTGTCCAAATCCATCTACTGAAAAATGGTAAGGGAACAAGGCAGCTTGGTAGCTTTGTTATAAGAGTTTCTTTCTGCCTTTGGCCTGCAACCCAAGACAATCACATAACCTTGCAAGTAGAACTCATTCCTTGGATATGTAAGTGTGCAACTAGAAATAAGTTTATCCAGGGTAGTTCAGAGGATTCTCACTGTTTAGATGCAGCACATACTTCCTATCATGTACCTACTGCCTGAAAAAGCACAACCAGCCAGGACTAATCCAGAGCAGAGGAAGACTAGCTCTACCTGAACTGAACATCAAAGTCTGTCTGCAGGAAGATCTTTTGGGGTTAGGGAAGCAATTGTCATTCATATTTTTCATTTCTTTTACTTAAATCACATTTTGTATCTTTTATAATTCTATTAGCTAAGGTTCTCTAGATAAACAGAATCAGCAAGAGATATCCGTAGATATAAAATTTATAAAAGTGCTTCACGTAACCATGGGAATGTTGAGTCCACGGTCCTAGGGCAGGCCACAAGCTGGTAACTCCAATGAAGTCCAAAACAAATTCTCAAGAGAGGCCGGCTGGACAACCATGGGGATGGAAGAGTCCAAATCCATAGGGCAGGCTGTGGAGCTGGCAACTCCAACAGAGGGTCTGGATGAACTCCACAGGAGAGGCTCACCAGCTGAGCAGGAAGAGAGCCTGTCTCTTCTGAATCCTCCTTAAAAGGTTTCCGGTGATTAGATTAAGCATCACTCATTGCAGAAGACACTCCCCTTGGCTGATTACAAATGGAATCAGCTGTGGATGCAGCTGACTAATCATGATTTAAGTCAATGAAATGTCCTCATAGCAACAAACAGGCCAGCGCTTGCCCAATCAGTTGACTGGAAACCACCACTGGCCAAGTTGACACATGAACCTGACAATGACAATATATACATAGTATGTTAGCACCTTATTATATATGTAATTAATAATTAAATAATATGTTAAGATTCCAAGATAAAAATTTGGCAATAGACATGAGCTAGTAAATAGTCCTGATAACATTGCAGTAGCCCTTATTTTCATGTTGCTCTGAAGAAGGATCTTAAGTAAACTCTTTTAAGCTGAAGTTGGAGGACATGGGTTTAAGTTATCAGGCCTACTGCTAGGATTATAAAAGACCTTGAGGATGGGGTATAAATGCTATGGCATTACAAGAATCTTGGCATTTGTTACTAATTAATGGTATCTCTAAAAACAGGAATAAGAATGTGGAGTATGGATTTAAACAGGCTTTGATCTTGGGGAAATGACAAATGAAAAATAGACCCTATGTTTGCTCAACTTTAGAGGTAATACTCAAATCCCCAGTGACCATTTTATGTTGCTTTCCTCTTTAATAGAGTGTGTTTTTTCTTCAGTTATATCCTTTCATTTCTATGATTTTATATTGGACATTATTTTCCCAAAAATTGAAGAATCATGACGAACACCATCAAGGTATCCTGAAGTTGGAGCTGGATACTGCCAAGTTTTTATTTTCCCTTTGGGGATAGAGAGAGCGTGTTTTGGAAAATACTGAAAAAACTTTTAGTATGGTAAGTGAGAGCATTTTTAAAATGTATGAGAAAAGATGTGAATGTGTATATGTATGTGTGTGTGTGTGCCAATTAAAGGGATGGATTAGAGTGGAAATTTATTCTTTCATTTCTGTTTTCTCTCTTTTGTGAGCTTTTCAGTGGTATAATTAGCATATGACAAAACAAATACTTCTTCCTCTCCCAAAGGAACAGTTATGTAACACATGTTAATACAATACAAATGTGCTAACCTAAAAAAAGGAAGCTGGCCAGGAGAAATGAGTAAGGATAAGAATGAAAGATAAATGGGAAAATAGAAATTCCTAAAGCCCACCAGTATTGGTTTCCTGGAACTACCAAAAACAAGTGGCTGAAAACGAGCCTCCCAATGTTTTGGAGACCAGATGTCAAAATCAAGGTGTTGACAGGATCGTGCTCTCTCTGAATGCTCAAGAGAAGAATCCTTAACCTCCCTCTACATGGTCACCTTGCCTTTTGCTCTTCTCCGTGTGTATCTCCCTCTGCATTTCTTGGTTGAATCCCCTCTGTCTTAAAAGGGTACATGCGATTCTATTCAGGTCATACCCAGATAATGCAGCATAAGCTCCTCATCACAAGATCCTTGAGTTAATCACATCTGCAAAGTCTTTTTCCAAATAAGGTCAACATTCACAGGTTCTACAAATTAGCCCAATACAACCTTCTCGTGATTTCATTACACAAGCCATAACTTCCTCTTTCTCACTCCTTTCTTAAAATTATTTTTGTTTTCAGTTAGTAATTTGGTTAATATAATATTATATGTCTGCCACAAACATCTGAAAGTAACCCAGAGAAACTACATATTTACTGGATTCAAAGAAAAATAAACACAATGTATGGGATAGAAAATGATAGACTGAATTCATATACATAAAATTGTATATGATAGCCACCAATCATCTAAATGATCAAGGGGACAGTGCAACTTCATTGACTCCATTGCATTCTAGGAGTGAAAAATAGCATATTATTTAGTTTAAACCAAAAACACTGTATGAATAAAAGCCATGCAGTATAAAAGATTTTCAGCTCTATAATATCATAAAATATTATAATCTCATTAATTTTATTTCATGTAACTGGAGAAAAAAATGAGTTTTTAAATAATTGGTTTTGGTATGGAGACTAAACATTCCATTCTTTGCATGAAAATCCAATCCAGATTAATTAAAATTTCATGGGCAAAAATGGAGTCATAAAAGTATTAGAAGAAAATATATGTGAATAATAATGTAAACTTGTAAGAGGAGAGATATTTTAAGCAAAATGCCAAAAGAAATACACACAAGGGGTAAAATTAAATATGTTTAACATTTAAACTGTGACATTTACATTTTCTTTACATTACAACACAACATAAACAAAATTTAAATGTCAAGCATAGCTGGAAAATATTTTAAATATATGGCAAAGATTAATTATTCTTAAAATATAAAGTATCATTTCAAATAAAAAAATGGCTTTACATCCTAATCAAAAAATAGGAGAAAATATGTAAAAAGACATTTCATGAAAGAAGAATGATGAATTACTCCTCTACTACTAAATAAAACAGTGGGATACACACCATAATACAACTTTTAATTAATAATATATATTAGAGATCTTTCCACATCAAGTAGCACATATAAATCTAACCCATCCTTGTTAATGTTGTCTAGTATTAAATGAAATAAAGTATCATATTAGTTTTCTATGTTTTAAAGGTAAAATGGTAGAATAATAATGATATTAATTTTCTATTCTGTTTTGTTGGTCAGTATGTCAGCACAAGATCAAGGGACTTCATCAAATGGGTGCTATTAAACCAAACAATTGCATTTACTAAATTATTCCTATGGTCTATTTAAGTTGGACACAAAGATTTAGTAGTATAAGCAATAGGAATAAATTAGTTTTCCAGCAATAAAGGATTGGGCTTTTGTTTGTGAGAACTTAGAATACTAGATATATTAAATATCATTCTATTAAAATAGTTAAAATTGTTGGATTAATTTTTAACTGTTATTTTGAATACACCATTAAATTGGCAAGGACACAATCTTCAGAAACCAAATGCTATGTGAAACTTAGAATCCAGAGATAAAAGGACAGAGTGAAGCTGCATTTGCCCTATGTGCATTTTTCAGTTCCAAACAACTTTAATTTTGATTTTCATGGCTTTGCAGTCCAAGGGAGATATGGCAGAGGAGTCTAGTAGGAAATGCTCCGTGTAGACCTGGCATCAGAATGCCCTAACCCCTCAATTAAGAGTGAAGCTAAGGGGGTGTGAGGGTAGTTTAGTGGTAGAATTCTGGCCTGCCTTGCACTTCCCAAAGCAAACAAAGAAACCACAAAAATGAACAAACAATTGGTGCTGCAATAACGGGATACTCACATGGAAAAAGAATGGAATGTGACCCCATCATACAGCAAACAAACAAACGAAAAAGAGTGAAGCAAAAATCCCATCATTCTTCATACTTACGTACACTGATATATCCTTAGGGGAGGGTAAAAAAAAGCTGAAAAAAAATGAGACTTGGTGCTGGGTAGAGCAAAAAGAAACCTTCCTCCTGCAGTTTTCTCCCCCAGATTCACACATCTGAGTGGTCTAAGAAAAACTGAAGCCAAGAATTTGGTTTTAAGAAGGATTAGATTTATGGTATCTTTGGGTATCTGGTAGAAAAATAATACAAATCTTTATGTAGTAGCCCAAATCAACAAAGGCTTCAAGGGCTTCTTCAGGTAAACCTCCAAATAACATGAATGTAAGATTTAGAAAATAAAAAGTGAAGAACAGAGCACAAATTATATTAAGCAGGAAAAAAAAAACAAGCAAAAACAACAAAAATACCTATACCGAACACATAATATAAAATAAGCATATTTAACATGTAGGAAGAAATAAAATGGAAAATGATGTGTTTATATACATGTAGAGAGAGAGAGAAGGAAAGAAAGAGAATGGAATACATCCTTTAGAAATTTAAGTGAATGAAACTGAAAAGTCAACGAATAGGTCAACAGTAGATTAGACCTAGGAAAGTCAATTCATGCCTTTGAACTAATTTAATCGTCTCAGCAATTAAAATATTTATATCTCACAGGTTATTATGTGACTGTAATGCAATATATAAGAAATCATTATAGAAAAACTAAAGTACTATATGAATTAAATGATTTGTTTGCTATTATATATTTATATTAGCTAGCTAACAATAAACTTCCCATCCATCCACCTTCCAGCTCTCTATCTGCAGAGACCAATATTCTGTGGTCCTTGGCCTAGGATAGGTACAAGACAACAAAATATGAAAGAGAAAATAATTGAAATCTAGTTACTGGTCATCAGACAGAAGATTTGAAAGAATATGTGATTATTCAGAGCCATTCTTAATAAATCTGAGAAAAGGGCTGAGAGCTCAAAACTCACTATCCTAGCACAGACTGAGAAAAGTAGCATGAAGTTGACTATAGCTTTTGCAGGTAGAGAAAGACTGTGCAACCTCAAAGTATTTCCGTCATGACCCATTGTGTTGCAATGGATGGATGGTTGGATTCCAGTATGCTTATATGGGACAGAGGAATAACTTGCAATTGTGAAAAAGACTTGAAATGGGGACAAAGGCCTATAAATAAAGAGAAACTGGGATTGTGGATGCATCTATGGTTACCAACATGAACATAAGTTGACAAAGAATACTAGACTGAACTCATTCCCACATTATTTGCATACTTGCATTTGTGGCTCAGGATTCCTATTTATCACACATTCAGTGATCATTAAGTATTTCCTACACTCACAAAAGCATGTGTTCTGAAACTATACCAGGATCAACTGATAAAATGATAAGTAACACGGAGAGTATACCTTCAAAGACTTTATAGACTAAAGAGAAGAGGCAACAATATTGCTCATTCAATGAGTTTTACTTATTATTGGAAAAATGTAAACATCCCATGTCATTGTACTATTTCAGATCTAATACCCTGCCTAGCTATTCAGCTCACATCTGATATATTTTTTACATGCATCTCATGCATTGCATAACAATCTTCACCATGGAAATAGTTTGTGTTGAAAAGATTTCAGCAAGGTACAATGAAAAAGAAACAAAAATACCCAGTGATTGCTTCAACATCAGCAGTTTTTCAGAGGTCAGCTATCCATATTAAGTGCTTAAATATTTATATTAAATAATAAATGTTTCAAACTGACTACAGTCAGGTTGGAAGGTCTGTGTGATATAGACCTTAAAATGAGCTTTCAACACAGGTTCATAGTGCAGACAATGTTTCTAGCTCAATGCGAGCTTTATTGAATTTCATCAATATATATCCTTGATTGTATCTACATATGAGCGGAAAAAAAAAAAACCCTGAAAACTGAAGCACATGCTCAGATAGGCAAACGATCAGACAATGTATATATCATCAAATAGTACCACCATGGAGAGAGATTATAATGATCAAATATGCCAGTTAAAGCTAAAAGTTTCCCAGAAACATTTTGATAATATCCATGTAGCAATAAACAGCCAACATATAAACGTAAAGAAAGGGATGTATAACATTTTAGAAGGGTGAAATCTGAGGATAAGAGAAGTGCTGTCTGGGTTATCTTCTTGTTCATATTCAGAAATAAATTGTTCCTCTTTTTCCCTCTTTTGGTTATCAATCTATATTAATTGTTCACTTAACATATATTTCAATGCTCTCCTAGTTATTTATGCTTATAATTTTGGTTTCTTCAGATGAACAAAGCGTGAAATTTTCAGTCATATATCTTATCATATAGCTACTTACTCCCTACAATAAAAATTTTAAAAATACACTACACCTCTCCACCTTTTCTTTCAATGTACTATAGTTATACTAACATTTTTATTCATATTCTATCCAACATTAATAACTTTAAATAATAGTCCTAAACCTTTATTTCCCACTTCATTAGTTTTCTAGTCTTTTCTAACCATTCTATAAGGTAAGGAGGCCATTATTGCTCTTACTTTAATTTTTCTAAATCCTCCAATTTTCTAATCCTTCCAACTCACTGTCTATCACCAACTGTGTCAACATGAACAAATTATCCTTGTCATCTAAACACAACTCTACCATTTAGATTAGTTTCAGCCCTATAAAATATGAAAAAAATAATGCCTTATATTGTTTTAAACAAGATAGAAGTGTATCTGGGTTTTTTTGTTGTTGTTGTTGTTTGTTTTTGTATCTGTTTTTTAATAAAAGAAATCTGGAGACAATTCTGGGTTCAATGTGAGATCCCCACTCATCTGAGTGCCATGATCTTCTGTTTTTATACTCTACCATTTTGAGGCAACACGGCCTAAGGTAACTAAAATAGCTGTTGCCATCAGGGAAGCATTGCAAGCTGGAAGAAAAATGGTCAGAAGGAAAAGAGTTGTGAACCTCTGCAGGTTTCCAACATAAGTTCCATTTATATCTTTCTTCTTAGTCATACAACCATACTCAGAGAAGTGTCATCTCTGATGGGCAGACTATTTGATTAGCAAAATGTGAGGTTCTATCAAAAAATAACAAAAGAGAGGGTGTGTGAGGGTAGTTCAATGGTAGAATTCTCACCTTCCATACAGGAGACCTGGGTTCGATTCCCAGTCCATGCATGGTCTAGTTTGCAAGCTGCTGGAATGCAATATAACAGAAACAGAATGACTTTTAAAAGCGGGAGTTTAATAAATTGCTAGTTTACAGTTCTAAGGCTGAGAAAATGTCTTAATTAAAACAAGTCTATAGAAATGTCCAATCTAAGGCATCCAAGGAAAGATACCTTGGTTCAAGAAGGCTGATGAAGTTCAGGGCTCTTCTCTCAAGTGAGAAGGCACATGGCAAACACTGTCAGGGTTTCTCACTCATCTGGAAAGGCATGTGACGAACACAGCGTCATCTGCTAGCTTTCTCCCCTGGCTTCCTGTTTCATGAAGCTCCCTGGGAGGCATTTTCCTTCTTCATCTCCAAAGGCCACTACCTGGTAGACTCTCTGCTTCTCATGGCTACGTCATTCTCTGCTCTCTCAGAAGTCGCTCACATTCTCCAAAATGTTTCCTCTTTTATAGGATTCCAGTAAACTAATCAAGACCCACCCGAATGGGTGGAGAGACGTCTCCGCCTAATCCATTTTAACAACCACTCTTGATTGGGTTACATCTCCAGGGACAAGATCTAATTATAGTCTCAAACATACAGTACTGAATGTAGAAGAAGCAGCTGCCTTTACAAAATGGGATTAGGATTAAAACATGGCCTCTCTAGGGTACATACATCCTTTCAAACCGGCATAACGCACTTCCCCAAAAATAAACAAGCCAAACAAACAATCAAAAATTCAACAAATAGTGCTGCAATAATGGGATACTCACATGGAAGAATAATGAAATGTGACCCCACCATACAGCATAGAAAAATAAAAATAATAATAATAATAATAATAATAATAATAAAAGAGAATGAGGTTGTGAAGCAAATAGAAGTCCTGACCCAAGAATCATCATTGATACTTGGTGCATTAGTTGAGTTTTAAAATTGGAAATCAGTGAATAACATTTTCTATATGAACCTGTAGAACCATTGTCCAATGCTAGGTCGATGACCTTTACTGTGAGGTCAATGTCATGACTCCCAGGACACTCAAGAGAGAATGGCCTTAATATCCAAATGAACAGATTCTCCTTTCTTATATCCAAACAATTATCTAAAATGAAATCCTCATTTAGTTGTCTTTTCATATGATTTTCTTTTCAGAGTTCTGTAGTTCATGCAATTTTTAATTATCTCTTTTTATCTTGAATTTTTGTGACTTTTCATCCCACAAATAATTTGTTTTACAAGTTTCTCTTATATCTACTGAGTGCTATGTTTTGATTTTTTTGTTGTTTCTTATCGTTTGTATTTTTCCTAGGACCTTTACTTTTTCTCCAACAATCTGAACTTGTTTTCTAGGTTTGTAGTACAGCTGTCATCCTCAAACTTGATCAGTGTTCTCTTAAGATGAATTCTTTGTTTGTAAGACCTGCCATCATTCTTGTTGATGTATTAATTAGGTTCTCTAGAGAAACAGAATGAGCAGGAGTTATCCATAGATATAAAATTTATAAAAGTGTGTCAAGTAACCATTGGAATGCAGTGTCCAAGGTCTGTAGGGCAGGCTGCAAGCTGGCAACTCCAGTGAAGTTTCTGGATAAACTCCACAGGAGAAGCTGGCTGAAGCAAGAAGAGTGACTGTCTCTTCTGAATCCTCCTTAAAATCCTCTTGGTGATTGGATTAAATGTCACTCATTGCAGAAGACACTCCCCTTATCTGTTATGCAATCAGCTGTGGATGCAGCCAATGTAATCAAGATTTAAGTCCATGAAATGTCTTTATAGCAACAGACAGGCCAGCGCTTGCCTGACCAGGCAACTGGGCACCAGCACCTGGCCAAGTTGACACAGGAACCTGACCTGACAGTGAGCAGCTCCTCAAATAACTTCTTTTGAAGTCAAAATGTAATTTTCTGAGTTCTACCATGGTTCAAAATGTTTTTAGTGTTTCAATATTAAATGCCCTCATATATGATTGATAAGTGACAGACAATAGAATTTAACGTTGAAATGTTTTTCCCACAGATTATTCAAGGTCTATTTCCTTTGTCTTCTAATAATCAATGTTTTCATGAAATGTCCCTTGCCCACTTCACTGTTAATTTGTAAGAAACCAGATTGTTTATGCAAATCAAAAACAACAAAGTATGCATTGTCATGTCACATTCAACTCAGGGAATTGTTTTAAATTACTTCTTTGATAATTTCCTTGCTTCATCTCCTTTGTCCTTTGGTTTGCAAAGTCCCTAAGCCTGGTATGTTGGACTTTCTCAACTGATCTTCTGCATAGCTTATCTTTTCTTGCATAATATTGTTTGTGACTACTACTCTATAGTTCTGACAAATAGTCAACTTATTTTCCAGTTTTCCACTAATTTTTTCTAAAACATATTTTAACTCTCAATTCTTTCCTTTTCTTTATTCATTTGTCATGGTGTTTTGTTATTTTTGGCTGTAACATATTTGTAAACTTTTCTGAGTGTGCCAGTTATAGATTTTTTTCCCTACTATCTTCTGTTCATGATTATTTTTGCACTCTTCCTTTTCCTTATTCTTTTCTTTTATGCTCTCAGTTCTCCTTTCATGCTTAGCAATCTTAGATAATCTTTTTTTTTCTTTTTAAGTTGAATTACTTAGGTAGATGATTTATTTTAAGATTTGGGGACCATTTGGCTTCCAAAGGAAAATAAGTACAAATATAACATTTGGTTATATTTTCTTTGCCAAATTTTGAATGAATTGCAGGCAAATAGGGAACTCATGTGTAGGAGGAATAATCAGGAAGATCCTGCCTCTGTTAATTAGTCCTAGAATAAACAAATTGCAAAACATCCAAAAGGATGAAACTTTTCAAATAACTTAAATGTGAATCTGAAAAAAGCTCAAGTATTATTTATAGGAATACAATACATCCAATACCAAAAAAAAGGTAAAATCCGCAATATCAAAGCTTCCAATTAAGGAATACCAGGCATACACACAGAAAACTGTAATGTGTCACATATATATATATACTATAAACAATAGAGCAGCAATCAACATTTCATAGAGAAAAATTATAGCTAACAGACAAATAAAGGAGGTGTGCTAGTTTGAAGCTATTGTGTACTCCAGACAAGCCATGTTCATTAATTCTTATTCAATATTTCTGGGTCGGATCTTTTTTATTGTTTCCATAGAGATGTGACCCACCCAAATGTGGGTGGTAACTGTGGCTTAGGTGGTTTCCATGGAGACGTGTCTCTACCCATTAAATGTGGGGTTTTTTACTAAAGCCCTTTAAGAAGGAAACATTTTGGAAAAAGCTTTAGAGCTAACAGAGCTATGAGAGCACACATGCCCAGAGATCTGGAGATGCAGAAGGAGGACGTCTGGAGATTCCTTATGAAAGAAAAAGTCAGGAGAGAAGTTCGCAGATGGTGCCATGTGCCTTTTCAAGCCAGCAGAGGTGTTTCAGCCCTTCTTGAAGGAAGGCTTTTTCTCTGGTTGTCTTAGTTTGGAAATTTTCATGGCCTTAGAACTGTAAACTTGCAACTTAATACATTCCCCCTTTTAAAAGCTGTTCCGTTTCTGGTATATTGCATTCTAGCAGCTTTAGCAACTAACACAGGTGGTACACTTAATCAATAAAAATGAAGGCCTGAAAAAGCAATGGATTGATGGATTGACTGAATTTTTGATTCAGGCGATTATCACTTCACTATAATCAGTCTTCATGGTTCCAGTCAGATGTCTGGACATGGAAGTGGAATCGGTTTCCCTCTTTGAAGCCTTCTTAAGACGCCAAAGGTCTCTGCTCTGCTGGGGTTCCAGTGATTCAGGCATTCTTCCCAGAGGGTTGCCAAATTGCTATTGGACAAAGGCCATGGGTTCTTTTGCCTGATGCACTCCATAACCAATTCCTGAGGCCCTGGGGTTTCACAGAGAGAAAGAGTTTATTACTATGCATGTGGTAGGAGAGCAGATGGCCTACGTGCCCAAAATCTGTCTCCAGATTATCTTTTTATAATTAATAAAGTTTGAGTAACTAGTAAATATGAGGAACTATTTTTTAGCCAGGTTTTCTTCTTTTACTGGAATTTTGCGTGAGACTGCTATATGGAATGGCGTGTGGTATATGATCTGACTGACTTTAATTTTGAAATAAGTCTTCAAAGAGAGGCTCTAAGTCTGTCCCACAGCCTCAGAGGCCAGCAAGAAAAGGCATTTGCTGTAGACATGAAAGGCATGTTTAGAGGACACAGCTATCCTTAGACACTCTAGGTAGCTACCACCCCACAGTCTTTATTAGTTTGATGAAACCCTATTTTTTTTCATCCAGATATGAAGACATGTCTTCATCTTGTCTTCATTGGAAGACAAAACAAAGAGCAGTTTCTAGAATGCTTTAAAAAATCAGATTATACATATGTACAAATCAGAAAAAAGAGCATGATCAGAGGTGTCCTTGGACTTCAGCTTCCAGCTTTGGAAGACCAGGTTGTATAACAGTAGAAGCAACTAGAAAAGTTGAGTGAAAGATAGAACATTTGTTGGGAGGTATCAGTGGACTGGGAATTGAAGGGTCATATACCTAAGTGAAGGAAAGCAGTGAGATGAGTCCCACGTTCTAGTCTGCTTTACCTCACAGTGTTCATAATTGGAATAAAAGGTGGGGAAACTCGAGAGAAAACTAGAAATCCATTCCAAAAAAATATGGTTAATGTAAATTAATAAAGAACAAAAAATATCATATCTGAAATTAAGAACTTAATAAATGTTTGAGGCAGTAAATTGGACAGAAATAAAACAAGGCTTTTGGACTGAGAAACAAGTCAACATAAAATATCCTAACTGGAGCCAAAAGGCAGAAGAGACTTCAAGGCAAGAAACATTATTACAGATAAAAAGGGATGTTTCATAATGATAATGAATCAACCCACTAATAAGGTAAAAGCAATGGTAAATTTGTATGTACCTTATAATAGTCTCAAAATACATAGGGTAAAAATTGCCTGAAATGCAAAGAAAAATAGACAGATTAATAATCAAAATGGTAGACTTTAGTGCACATTTCTTATTCATCAATAGGACAATAAAAACTCAATAATCATATAGAAGATTCGATAGTACAATTAACAAACTTGATATAATTGATAAATATAGATCATTGCCACTGTCAACTAAAAAAATGCATGGTTTACGATCACACAGGGAATATTTTGAAGAATAGAATCATGTTGGACATAAAGTAAGATTCAACTAATATCAAAGAATTGAAATCATAACAAGTATGTTCTTTCTCAAAAGTGAACTTTCCACAAGTTAAATTATAAAAATCCTTCAACAGTGGAAATCATGCAATTAGTTTCTAAAAAAAAAAAAACAAAACAGTATGTCAAACGAAGCACTCAAAATAGAGATTTGAAAATATTTTTTAAAAAAGATAGTGAAAATAAGATGCAACAAAAATTGCAGGATCCATGTAACCTGTCCTCAGAGGGAAATTTTTAGTCTCAGGTGATTCAATTGGTTAAGAAAAAGACTGAAATAAGTATTTATTTAAAGAAGTCATAAATACTCCAGCAAAGTCAAACCCCAGAAAGTACAAGGGAAGAAATAATAAAGATAAGAGCAGAAATTAATGAAATGGAAAACAAATTTACCATACAGAACACATTGAATCAAAGTGATAGTTTTGGGAAACCATGAATTAAATTGATAAATGCCCAACAAGACAAATTAAAGCAAAATAGAGAAAAAGAGAAAGAGAGGGCAAACATTATCAGTATCAGAAATTACAAGTGGGCATCACTACAGACTCTAAAGAGACTTTATAAAGACTATAAATTATTAAGGACTTGAAAGAAATGAATATTCATTGGAAAAAACAGAAAGTTTTAATTTTCACATTTTAAGTTTAGAGAAAACTTAAAATCTGACTAATTAATCTATGCAAATAATTGAATCTGTAGATAAAAATATTCCCACAAAAAATCCCCACACACAGATATCTTAACCAGTCACTTTTCCCGAAATTTAAAGAATGAATCATGTCAAATGTATTTAAATCCTCCCAGAGAATAGAAAACAAAGGGGTTAGCACCCAACTATTTATAAAAACAGCATTATTCTGATACTAAAATCTGTTAGGTTAATGACATGCAAGGATTATTCTAAATCAAATACTGTCATGAATGCAAATGCAAAATATTATTAAACCTGACCTCATGATACATAAATAGGAAAATAACAGCCAAATTTTATTTATTTGGGGAAGCAAAATTGGTTTATTATTCAAACTTTAATGTAATTCACCACATTAGCAGAATAAAGAAGAAATATCCTACGAGCATCTTAGTAGATAGAGAAATACATTTCATGAAATTCAACACCCTATCTATCAGTTTAGAAAACGCAAAATTAAACAAACAAAACTCTAGAAAACTAAGAATGAAAGGGAATTTCCTTAATCTGTAAAGGTTACTTACACAAATTCTCTAGCAAGCACTATCTACTGGTGAAATATAAAAGCATTTCCCTTCTATTCAAGAAGTAATAATGCACGCTTGTATGTTCAGACAAAAAAAAAGAGGAATTTAATATCGAATAGGAAGACATAAAACTATAATTAGTTGTAAAAACATGATTGTACATGTTTAAAAGAAACAAAATTATCTATAAATAAACAATATTAAATAAATGTGTATTTAGCAAGCTTGATGGATGCAATTTATTTTAACAAGTATTGGATTTCTGGGCAGTGCAATGGTGGCTCACTGGCAGAATTCTCACCTGCCAAGCCGGAGACCAGGGTTTGATTCCTGGTGCCTGCCCATGCAGAAAAAAAAAAGCACAAATATTGTATTTCTATGTACTGGTCACAAACAATTCAAATACAAAATTAAAATGTAAAATGCCATTTTCAATAATATCAAATATATCAAGTACCTACAAATTGATCTTATAAAAAAATGCAAGAATTTTACACTATAAATTGCAAAAATAAAACATACCAAAAAAAAAAAAAAAACAACCATACATAGATAGATGAAGAGATGCATCCTGCCATGCTCCTGCTTGAAAAACTTGGTATTGTGTAAGGATATTATCTCCAGCTGCCCCACCCACCACCATTGTTTTAAAGCAGTGATTCTCATACTCAACTAGGGTGATTTTGCTCCCCCAGGGGATGGGTGACAATGTCTGAAGACACTGTTGTTTGCTAAACATCCTACGATGCACCTTCCAGTCCCTAAATAACAAAGAATTACTCAGCCTTAAATGTCGATGGTGTCAGATCGAGAAGCTGCCCTCCATGCCTGCCAGGTCTCTGGAACTGCCTCTCTATGGGTTCAATGAAATCGCAATCAATAGCTCAGCTATATTTTCAAAGGCATTGGTAAGAAGTTTCTAAACTTTATATAGAAATGGAAAGAAAACAGAACCACTGAATGATCTTGAGGAAGAAGCACTACGTGGGAAGACTCACATAACCAAATAATAAAATTTACTATTAGGATAAATAAACTGGCACTATGTCATTCTAATGAAAGCAGAGAAAACTAAACTGAACGAGCAAAATAGGCAGTCCAGAAACATTTTCACACATATATGGATAGTTGATTTTAGTCTAAGATTTCACCACCCAGCTCTGATTTAAGTAGTAGCATGTTAATAAATGGTGGTGGGCCAATTGGACATTCCATGGAAAAATAATCTTGACTCCAATCTCACACCAAACACTATGATCAATTCAAGGCAGATCTGCCTTAAATTTCAAAAAGTTTCAAAAAGAAAACAAAGGAGAACATCTTTTCTGGCTTTCTGCAAGGCAAATATTTGTTAAATAAGATGCAAAAAAAGCACTCACAAAATTATTCATAAATTTTGCAGCAACATTAAGATAGTCTTTTCTTCAAATGACACAATTTAAAAAAGTGAAAATGCAAGGAAATGATCTGGGAGAATATATGTTTCAAAAACGCATACTTAAGGTTCTCATGTCCAAATATACAAAGAAATCCTGCAGATTAATAAGAAAGAGAATCCAGTATCAAAGAGACTTAATTGGCAAAGCATAAAAGGATATCCAAATGGTTAATAAGCAAATGAATGTTCTTGATCTGATTAGTTATTAAAGAAATTAAAATTAGGACAATAACGGAATGTCCGTACGTGCTCACCGGAATAACTAAAATTAGCAGGACAAATAATATCAACTATCGGTGAAATGTGGAACAATTTCACACACTATTGATGGGAGTGTAAATTATTATAACCTCCCTGAAAACTTGCAGGATTTCTCTAATTTACCAAGACCCCAAAACCCCACTAAAAAGGATGTGTCCTCAAAAAATGTACACATTTTTATCACTAAAGACAAGTCCAAGATTAATAATCATAGCATTATTTGAAATACAAAAACTGAAAACAGCCCAAAATGTTGTCAAAAGTATATAGAGAAATAAATTGTGGTGTATTCATATAATGGGATGCTGTTCATGCTATTTTTTTTTTTTGGCTTTTACAAAGGGGATTTATTTGTACAATTCTAAGGTCATGAAAATGCCCACATTAAGGCACCCAAGAAAGACACCTTGACTTTGAAGAAAGGCCACTGGGATCTGGAGAATCTCTGTCAGCTTTGAAGGCATGTGGCTGGTGGCTGCTCATCCTTGTTCCAGGTTTGATGCTTTTTATTTTTTCAATTTTTTTTTAAACATAGCAACATACAAACACTAACATTCTTATCATATAAGCATTCCATTCTTGGTATATAATCAAACTCACAATATCATCACATACTTGCACGTTCATCGTCAAGATCATTTCTTAGAACATTTGCATCAAATCAGAAAAAGAAATAAAAAGAAAAAAAACTCATACAAACCATACCCCTTACCATTCCCTTTCATTGATCACCAGCATTTCAATCTACTAAATTTATTTTAACATTTTTCCCCCTATTATTTATTTTTATTCCATATGTTCTACTTGTCTGTTGACAAGGTAGATAAAAGGAGCATCAGACATAAGGTATTCACAATCACACAGTCACATTACGAAAGTATATCATTATACAATCATCATCAAGAAACATGGCTACTGGAACACAGCTCTACATTTTCAGACAGTTCACTCCAGCCTCTCCATTACACCTTAACTAAACAGGCGATATCTATTTAATGCATAAGAATAACCTCCAGGATAACCTCTCGACTCTGGAATCTCTCAGCCATTGACACTTTATTTTGTCATATTTCTCTCTTCACCCTTTCAGTCAAGAAGGGTTTCTCAATCCCTTGATGCTGAGTCTCAGCCCATTCTAGGATTTCTGTCCCACGTTGCCAAGAAGGTCCACACCCTTGGGAGTCATGTCCCACGTAGACGAGGAAGGTGCTGTGTCTACTTGTTGTGTTGGCTGAGAGAGAGGGCACATCTGAGCAACATAAGAGGTTGTCTTGCGGGTGACTCTTAGGCTTAATTTTAAGTAGACTTAGCCTATCTTTTGCAGGGATAAGTTTCATATGAACAAATCCTAAGACTGAGGGCTCAGCCTATTGCTTTGGCTGTCCCCACAGCTTGTGAGGATAACAGGAATTCTCCACTTGGGGAAGTTGAATTTTCCCCCTTTCTCACCATTCCTCCAAGGAGATTTTGCAAATACTTTTTTCTTCACTCTCCAGACCCCTCTGGGATTTATCAGGGTATCACTCTGATCAAACCTACAAAATCTCATGCCCTTCCCAAGGTTCCATTGTACATGCTATTTTAATAGATAAGAAAATGTCCTTGCCAAGATCATGTAAATGCCCAGTTGTCTAGTGTTTGGTTTCCTCTTCACCCCTTGGAGCAGGAGGGACCCTCACCCTAGGGTTACAGGAGTGGCTGAGCATACTGAGTAGTTCATAGAAGGGCTCACTGTTATTGCTGTATTTCTTAGTTGAAATGACTTTATGAATTTGTGTACTCTCAAATATGTGTAAAAACATGCTTTCTGGAAAAGGTAGTAAAGCAAAATGTCTGCTGCATCTGCCTCATCATGCCCAGGCCTGCCCAGGCCTGCTTGCATAACAGTATGAATTTGTCCAGATAAGAGAAACCAGCCCTGAGCCAGAGTTTATAGCCAGTGCTGTAAGTCACCGTTCCCATGGCAACTCCCGCCCTGTAAGCCCTGCCTCTGTACTTCCCGCGTGCTTGCCTATATAATCTGGAGACAAAGGATATTCGGGGCTCAGACTTCGGACAGAGTCCTCTGAGCCTGCCGGCAATAAAAAGCTTTTCCACGTCTCAGAGGCCCCGATGCTTTCTCAAGTGGGGTTCAGAGTTTTCCCTCCTTCAATAGACACCCAGCGCTGAGCAGACGGTATCAGCAGAAGTTGGTGAGTCACATACACTAACAGCACCGGGGAAGAGGACACCCCACTCCATGCAGGGCCACGGGGGCTTGCACTTGGGAACAGAGTGAGCCAGCTGTGTGAACCAGATGTGGAGGGAGAGCTTTGTGGTAGCAAGAGGGTGGGTGCCCCTCTGGTTCCTGAGGGAGGTTGCTATCAGTTTGTTTGAATAACTCCACAGGTTGACAGGGACCAAGCAGGAATAGTGTCTGGCCCCCCTAATCAGGACATTTCTTTCGCTAGGGGATGTTATCAAGGAGAACTTGCCATTAGTCCATTTCAGACCCTCCCAGTTTCAGCAGATGTCAAGCAAACACAATATATAATACTGAGCCTTAATTTCAGACCTTATACCACAGATAGATTATTATTTCATACCTCAAAAATTTTATAGCCATATTTTATTTTGTTTAGAATAAACAAGGGATTCATTCATTTTTTTTTCCTTCATTCAACAAATACGTGCTGAAAACTCTGTGCCAACAATGGTGGCTAAAAATGTCATGTGGAGTTCACAGCCTGCTGAGGATGATATATTAATCAATCCAAACTACAAAATACGACTCCCCTTCAATGGATGTTTATTGTTCTTAAGGGAAAAAAAATCAAAATCTCTTATAAGGTCTGTTAGAACCTAAATATTTAACTCTTCAGCTTACTTCAGTTGCTCATCTCAGAATAAGTAGCTCATTTCTGTCTCTGCTCCACACATACCCAGATTTGCGTGGATCCACCCTGAAACACTGCAACGTCTCCTTTTTCTATGATTAGAAGGCAGAGATCCAGATATCTGGACACTGGCAAATCTGTGATGTTAAAAGCTACCGACCTTGAAGCCAGCCTGGCCCCTCACGTACCCCAGGTGTCCCCACAGTGCTCAGCTCCTCAGCAACCTTCCCTTTTGAAAGGGGCCCTTCATGAATCCTAAACATCCCAGGCAAAACGTGTTTGCAAAAATCACAGCTCTGATTATGACAATACATTACTGAAACAAACAACGCCTTGAATTTAATTGAAAAAGAATTAATGCAAGTCTCATAGATCAAAGACTGTCCAACGTGCCCCTGCCTAGGAAGCTTCCTCTTTCTCTGTTCTTCCATTCATGTGTCACCATCAGGTTGCATTTTACACGCAATTTCTGAAGAGTCCATGCGTTTTTGTCTTTTTACCTTTGCCATGCTGTGCCCTGCCCCCATGAGTCTTTTGTCCCTCATCTGTCTCTTGAAATTCTATTCATTTTTCAGGGTCATTCTCAAACGTGACATTCTTTATAGCATACTTTTGATTCATTCCTCACCTAATGAAACTATAATTGCTTCCTTCTGTGAATTTCCATAACTCTGAATTGTTCCTCTCCCAGAGCATTTATCTTTTGTCCTAGAATATTATTCTTTATTCATTTGCTATATTTCTTCCACAGGGAACAAATAGCATCTTCATTCTCTAGGTGCTCACTAAAGCAAGAAAAACACATCATAGAAAATAGGTGTCCAGGAAGTATATGCATAAGAGAAAATAAGGGTTTGGGTATTTTGTCTATTAGTTATCTCAGCATGTATTTCTGGTGATAAGATCTATACTATAGTCAAAGTATTAAAGTGAAACAAATGAACCAGTGTCTCAGAAACCACATTGAAAATTGGGCATATGATAAAGATTTTGATATTTCTTCAAATTTTATCAGAAAGATAAGTATGCACATATCTTCAAACCCTGTTAAAATAAAACTTCCACTGCATGAGGGTTTCATGGTAATATCAACAAAAAGAATCAGCAAATTATTTCTTAGAAGTATATATATTAAGTCATCAAACAAGGCTACAATCCTGCTAAAGGTGAACACATAATTTCAAAATTCATTCAAAGTAGAACTTCATAATATTAAACACAGACACATTTTCAATGCTCAAGTCTCATGAAAAATTCTTCAATTGAACTGTTGCTAGCATAAAATACAGCCTTTTCTCAGAAACGGTAATGAAATGATAATGATGTCCTCCAGATATGCTACTTGCATTCATGTGAAATGAGTTTACATTTTTATCCCTTTTAATTTGTTGTTTAAGTAATTACATTTTTTAAATTCTACTTTCCTATAATATTATATATATTACATACATATCACACACACACACATATATATACATTGGAATGCATAACCAATTTTATCCTTACAAGTAAGTTGAGAGTGTTGAGGCTGCTATATAACTGGGCAGATTGACACTCTCATGAATGCTTAAGCAATCATTTATATAAGCTGAGGGGAAAAAATGATTAGTAATGATCAAATAATTATACTGACATTTCATTAAAAGAAGTAAAGTAATCAGATTTCATCATACTCCATTTAAAGGATCAGTTTATATTACACAGGCCGTGTGCCCAATTACTGGACAGTGGACCAGACAGGTCCTTTTGGACCCTTTGATTTTCTTGGGCCAATCCAAAAGGAAGATTTCTTTCACCTGTGTTTAAAAATATTTTAAAAATCTAAACATAATAATAAGATTATAAGAAGTATCTAGTAAATTGTAATAATCTGAACTTTTATTGCATTTTTAAAAATCTTGCTAACTTCTTTTACATCCTTAAACAACCACTCCATTCCTGTCTTGTGTATGTTTTCCCTCAACCCCAATATGCATTGTGCAGCTATTATTTTATTGTAAAATGCGTCAAGATCAGAGACTGTGTATAAATTATTGATACCATGATAGAAATATAGCATAAATGACATTCACAAGGATTATGTTCTCCTGCCTGATCTAAAAACTTTGAAAAGTATCTGCCTTCAGGATTCTTGATTATCTCAAACTATAATGCTGCACGGTTACAATGAGGAAGTGGCACATTTTAGATCTGTGAAAGATTTATTTTTGAAAATAACAGAAGGAAGCATTGTGGGCTGCCGATCTATCATATAGAAAAAAAGAAATCCCACCACTACTTTTGGTATTATATTGTTTGAGAAGTTGCAGTAAATCTTCACTTTGGCTACCATCCTATTTTATTTTACTATAACTATCACCCTTTTTACTATGGAATGCTTTATAGGGCACTTTAGCCTTCAGCTCTTCGCTAAGCGTTTATGCCGAAACTGCGGGATCTATCAAGCATTTTAACCAGTTTATTCTTTGCTTTCAGACCATGACGAAAAACCATTATCAAGGCTTTAAAAATGAATATTTGGCCATCATAGTCTAAGAAAAATCCTTCTTTTAATCACATTTTAGTATATCTCTCCCCATTCTATCATAATTTTCTGTGAATATAAAAATGACCAAAGAGAAGGCAAAAAATATATATATGTGTAGGCCAGAAACAGCCCCTCCCTTCTCTATGCTGTATCAGCACTAGCTGAAGGGCAGAAGTTTGATCCTGCAGTTATCCCTGTTAAAAATTAATTAATTAATAAAAAAAAACCTTTTCATGTAGTTTTGGATTCACAGCTTTATTGAGTGATTCGTGAATCAGGCAGCATCCCATCCAGAAAATAGAAGGGTGCCCCTTAAGAAAGCGGGAAAGGGGTGTTCATGTAGGGCTAATGCGGAAGCAAGCAAGGAAATATTCTGATTGGCTGACATAAAGTTTCCGTTTTTGCAAAGGGAAGTCTTGAAGAACTATCTCTACTGCACTGAAACCGGTTTATCACCAGGTGTTGCTTATCTGCAGTTTTGTAAGTTGGGTTCCATGGTCCACGTTCTTGGAAAGCCCCTGCAGATCAATTGTTTTTGCCTCCTGGAATATCCTCTCCAAAAGTGCTCCCCTCTGGTAATGCCCAATGCAGGCACAGTTTATTTTACTTACACTTCTCATAACATTCCGTAAGAGGAGTGCAAGAGGAATTGCTCTCCACTCAGACTCCCCCATTTAGTTCTTTATTTGCCCCAGTATAATTGCTTTCCTGGGTGCCAGGGAGAGTTTTCCCTTTCCACACTTTCTGACAGAATCAATACAAAATAGCATGCTCACCACTGAAATCTCATTTCCAATAAACTGTACAGATGCTGGCATCAGTGACTCTCCTGTCTTCTTTGCTCCGAAATTCCCAGTGCCAAGGACTGTGTTTGATGCAAAACAGGAACCTTAAACATATTTTAATGAATTTAATGATAAATTAATATACAATGAAAATTACTAGAAAATTTGAAGGTTTATTTGTAGTTGTGAACTATTTTAAGAATTGCCCAGAAAAAAATCCAATTAAATATGCAAAATAAGTGGCTTTAGAGAAAATAATTCGTCTAAGCTTAGCTTTAGGTAATTGTCAGTATCTCTTGAAGTAATAGCAAGTTCATCATCTCTAAGTGGTATTGGCCAATTGAAGCCCATGAGCCCTAATTGACCCACCACCCAATTTTGTAAATATGGCTTTATTGAAATAAAGCCATGTCCATTCATTTACACATTGCTTATAGTTACTTTTGCTCACTAGTATGGCAGAGCTAAGTAGTTAGGACAAAGACTGTACTGCCCACATAGCCAAAGCATTTATTATCTGCCTCTTCACAAAAATGCTTGCCCTCCCATGATCTACACAGAGAAAACAAATATCTCCACAGGATGTACAGCCTAGACTCCAGACAAAGAGACAAAGTGCCATACCAACTGAATCATCATGCCAATCTTATCCTAAACTCCTATTTGCTAACCAGCACTATTCACCTAGGTTCACCTTTGTATTAGCTAGGGTTCTCTAGAGAAAGAAAATCAGCAGGAAATATCCATAGATATAACAGTGTCTCACTGTTATATTGAGAAAAAAGCATTTGCCAGATCAATAACTGCATGCCAGGTACCAGAGGATGTATTAATTTGTTCAATCAATGATACCACATCCGGAACAGCAGCTGCAATTGCAGTTACCACCTGGTTGAGTTTATGATAATCCATTCATCCTGCAAGATCCATCTGTTTTCTGCACAGGCCAAATAGGAGAGTTGAATGGGGATGTAGTGGGAATCAATACCCCTGCATCCTTCAAGTCCTTAAGAGTGGCAGTAATCTCTGCAATCCCTTCAGGAATCCAGTATTGCTTCTGATTTACTATTTTGCTAAGTAGGGGCAGTTCTAGTGGGTTCCACTTAGCCTTTCCTACCATAATAGCCCTCACTCCATGAGTTAAAGAACCAGTGTGGGATTCTACCAGTTGCTCAGTATGTCTTTTCTAATTATGCATTCTGGAACTAGGGAAATAACTACAGAATTAGTAGTTATTCTGGGCCCCCATCTGGACTCACTGTGAGACATACCTGAGCTAAATCTCCATTGATCACTTGACCTCCATAAGCCCCCACTCTGACTGGTGGGCTAGAGTGACATTTTGGGTCCCCTGGAATTAATGTCACTTCTGAACCAATGTCTAATAATCCCCAAAACATCTGATCATTTCCTTTTCCCCAATGCACAATTACCTTGGTAAAAGGCCATCAGTCTCCTTGGGGAAGGCTTGGAGGAAGACTAACAGTATAAATTGTGGCAATGTAACAGGGTCCTCCCCCAAAGGGACCTGGCTTCTCCTTCATTCAAGGGGCTCTGGGTCTGCAAACTGTCTCAAGTCTGGAAATTGATTAAGGTGCCATAACTCTGTTTTTGTAATTTAAGTTAGACTTCTGTTCACTTGACTTAGAACTCTTTTGTTTATACAGCTCAAACAAGAATTTAGTAGACTCCCCATCCATTGTACTGCTAGGTACCCCATGGTTTACTAGCCAATGCCAGAAGTCTCTGCAAGTCAGATTATTTTGACTCCTGCTTTGAGTCCGCTTTCTATCATGGTAGCCACGTCCACCTTGTCTTTGGCAATTAAGTGCTGCCACCTGGCTTCCCAACTCGGGATCTGGTCATTCCCATTGTGTTTAAGGATTCCAGCTCAGTGACAGCTGTTCCAACAGTAATATCTGACCTACAGAGAAGTGCAACTATAGAGCTCTTCATGAATGATGGTGCATCTGGTAAAAGATGCATACTCCAGACATTCCTGGGGTGTAAGAACAGGCTTTCCATGATAAATCCACTCAAACATTCCAATCTCTCTAAGCCTCTGGATCCCCTCATCTACCTTATATCAGGGCAATTCTGGCACTTCCACCTCAGGTAATGTTGGCCACCTTTTGATCCATATTTCAGACAACCATCCAAATAAACTGTTAGTGCCTTTTCTAACCCCTTGACCTATAACATTGAATGCAGAATCTCTGCTTAGTGGGCCCATATCAATTAATTCAGCCTGATCCAGCTTTATATTTCTCCCACCATTAGTCCACACCCTCAAAATCCATTGCCACTCATATTCCCCTGATTTCTGTCTATATAAATTGGAAAACTCACACAGTTCTTTTGGAGTATAACGTACCTCCTCATGTGTGATACTTTGTACCTCACCTTTAGGGGCCTGTTGGGACTTTAGTCTAGTTACAGGCCTGGAAGAAATGAGGGGTGGTGGAGGTGGGTCATGAAAGGAGTTAGAAATATCTTCCAAGCCATTTGCTTCAGGGCCTTCATTTGCAGTTTCATCTGGTGAAACAGGATTAATCAGTCTAGGGCTAATCACTTCAGGAGGAAGTAGGGTGGCCAATTCCCCAAGGCAAGCTGGAAGTGGAGTGGCTATGTCCTCAGGGCATGATTGTGATTTAATTCTATGAAATGTCCTCATAGCAACAGACAGACCAGCACTGGCCAAACAAGACAAACAGGCACCACCACCTGGCCAAGTTGACACATGAACCTGACCATGACAGTCTTGTATCCTCCATGCACCCTTTTCCCTCTCCTGTGCTGTAATCTTTGCATAATATCAACAGTGAAGTGCCAGCTCCCTCTCCATGCATTCTAAGTTATGAGCTCTCTGATCCTTCCCTCATCTCCACCTGCACCTCTTAGGCCATTGGGCAGGGTAGGTACTCCTGCTACTCTAAGCCTTGCCACTCCTTATTGTCACATACCAACCAATTTCATTCATTTGCATTATCTGTGTGATTCCTGAAAATATTTGAGTATACATTTCAAATCCTTTAAGTGAAGCCTCATTCTGAAAATGTATCACCCATAAACTATTTCATAAAGCATTACCATTTTCATCATGAGGCCCCAAAGCATTTGCCCAAATGCTGGTTTAAAAGAAAAATATTCTACCACCCCTGGTAAAACCCAGAAAACATGAGTCAGGGAAGTTCCTGCAATTTTGCAGCAAAGGGCATTCATCAGGACAGGGCAAAGACTCGAACTGACCAGTCATTTTTCACGTTATGACACGTCTGCCTGGAGCATTTGGCCAGGGTTTTCTGAACCCTAATGGCAACTGCTTTGTGAAATTCTATTTTTTTTAATAGACAGACATAGAATTTGATTAAGGGAGATCAAAGGTAAAACATTGGGAAGGATAAAAGGACTAAAAGTAGTTGGCATCCCTGGATATATTTGTTCTAAAGAGAAGAATATCTAGAGAAGCTAGAAAGATGGTGCTAATGAAGTCAAGGGTACTTTATCTATCCCTGGGTGAGTTTATTAGCTTTGCACAAAGAAAGATGGAGCTCAATAACTCCATCTGAACCCATAACCTCATTCCACCAGCCCATAAATATCTGCCACTGTTCAGGAGGGAGGTCAGGGTCTTGAAAGGAGGCCTTATCAGCCAACCATCTCCACTATAAGAAAACCAGCTCACCTACCTGGATAGCATTGTGTCAGATATGACAAGCTGGTTAGAGTTTTTTAAAGGCACGTAAAGATTACAATCAGAGACATGATACAGAAAAATTGGCTCACGGTGTCTTCTTGGTGAGTTGGTTCATACTTTCAAAATTCCTGGACTGTTGAGTGAGCCTCCCTCCGACTCTAAGTTTCTTGCATCATCCTTTCCAATCTCTCTGCCACTTGGCTCACAAGGCATCTTCTGAACATTCAAAACTAACTGTTATATTTTCTTGTGATTAGTTATTTTGGGGTCCCTTCAAGATTATGATTGTCTTATTTTTCACAACAAAATTGTTACAATTTTCCTTTTTTCTGTTTTGCATTTCATATTAGAGTTTTGCCCCCACCATTCCACTGAAAAGCAGTAGCTTTGGGGCATTCAGCAATGTCATTATTCTTGCTAAAGCTAATGATCGGTTTTCTGGCAACCTCACTTATTGATGATATTGGACACAATTTGATGATGCTTCCTTCTTAAAGTTGACTTCAGGACTCCTGACTCCCTGGATCTCCTCCTTCTCTGGACACTCATGTAACCCTGTTAATGTGTCACATTGTGCCATTCCTCTGCTCATAACCCTTTGGGATCATCCTGTCTTAGTCATTCTCAAAGTCAAAATCATCATTATGCCCTCCACATCCCTCTGGCTCCCAAGCATCACTACCTCTCTGACCCCATCTATCTCCCCTCTCACCACACTTCCCAGGTACACTCCTTCCTGCCCCAGCATCTATACATTGGCTGTTCCTTCTGCATGAAGTTATTCCCCAGCCCCCATCCAGCTGTTATCTGTGGCTTATGTCCCTTTTCTGTCTAGTGTTGTATAAATGCTGTTTCCTCTAACAGTTCTTCCTAAAATTTTACTCTCCCTACCCTGAGATCTTCTATTCCTCTCTCTTGCTATATTTTTCACGTAGTACTTTTTATTTACTATACTGTATATTTGTCTTCTTTTAAAGTCTGTTTTTATTAAGAAAATATAAGTTCCATAAAGGCCATTATTTGTTTGAAGCGTTATTGCCAGAACCTAGAACCTAATAGTCATCAGATAAATGTATGTTGGGTGTATTCATAACTTAATGACTAAAAGGCCCGCAGTCATTGCGATTCAGTTCATTTATCCAGCTTCTTCTCTTGTTATGACCTGAAACTCTGAATAAGTCAATATGTGCCCAAAAGCCCCAAGAAAGGCAGTCTCCCTTGCTGCCTAGAGTTCTTCTTCACTACTTTTCAGCTTTACAAATATCTACTCATTTTCAGCATCTTCATAAACATTTTCTGCTTCTACTTTGCCTTTCTTGGAACCCTACACAGATTTCTATCACCCCGGACAAAATGTTATTGCAGGTAGCCCCTTACTTGTTTGTCTTCTCTCTTAGCCTTAAGCTCATTGAAAAATATTTTAAAAATAGATAATGAGTATCATGCAAATGCACAGACATTTCACCCTCTAGCTAATTTCTGCTCAAAGAGATAATATATATGCTAAAAAGTCTGAATGCCTAAGTAGTTAGAAAGTTTGGAATACATAAACAAGTTAGAAGGAAAAATGTTTGAAAATAAAAAAGAGAAAGAAAATGTTTTAGCATGAATTTTCATTTTTTGAAAAACAAAATTATTCATTCATTGAAACATTAACTTACCAAGCACTTACTGATGAGCTGTTCTGGGCTGGGCACTATCCAATTATAAGAGATATGTGAAGGAGAATAAATCCCAGCCCTAGATGCTCATGGAACTCATACTATGATTAGAAAGATAAAGGTAACCCTGTAAGAAATGCTTCTAGGCTAATCCTTGCTCCTTTACTCCATCTGAAAGCATTGCCTTAGAACAACAGCAACCATCCATTCCTAATATGAACAATTGAATAATGGAATCATTTATGTATAACATAATTTGTCATAAACATTTGGTAATTAAAATATTCATTAATAACATTGAAAGGTCTAAGAACATTCATAAGCTCACAATTTTTAATAGAATGTTAATTCTACCTTCTGTATATAAGTAGTGGAAAACATCGACAGCCACATTTAAATGACATCTTATTTTCTTTGTCTGACCTGTTTGCAAAAAAAAAAGTTGCTATTATTTTAAAAAATATTTATTAGGAACCTATTAGGAGTTAAAAAAAAAGGCAACACAGACAAACTCTTTGCATTCATAGGGATTATATTTTGGTAGCAGGACACAGAAGATAAACAAAAAAACAATATACACTTAGTCAGTGATGTCATCAGCATGGCAATGCAAGTCACCCTCTGGGAAACTCTCCCCTCAAAATCAGCTAATCAAAAACAAATGTATCTTGCATAGAACTCTGAACTAGAATGCAGACAGAAGGACTCCAGAAATGCTGAACTGAACTTAACTTAAAAAAAAAAAAGCATTAAAATCAGATAGGATACTACACCCTGGAATGGCCAGTCTGGATGCCTTCCCCTCACTCTATCCCATGCAATTAAAGAGCTGCATGAAGACAATAAGGCCTGGGGAGCTCCTACCATGGATTCAGACCACAGAGTCACTCGCAGCAGTAAGTAATGGCCTCATGCGTATGCAGGCACAGGAACTCACATCCACAGAGACCCAAGGCAGAACTGAAGCAGCTGAGATGTGCCACAGACAGAAGTATCCCCAGGGGAAAAAGACACTGGCAGAAATGTTGGCAAGAAGTGCTCACACTCAGCAAGTTCCCTGATTGCTTGACTACCTAAACACCCTACCAAGCTCCCTGGAGTGGGATATAAAGAAAAAGAAATGAGAAAGGGATCAGTCAGATATATCACAAAATATTGACTCTACAGAAAAGGAGGCTGCCATAAAGGAAAAGAAAGGCAAAAAAGATATGACACCTAAAAACCAAAAGACAAAACGGCTGAAGTAAATACTGCCTTTAGTAATAACAGTGAACATTGATGGATTATACTCTCCAATCAAAAGATGTATATTGGTAGAATGGATAAAAAATGGCATGACCCAACTACACATTGTTTACAGAAGACTCACCTTAGACCCAAGGAAACAAATAGGTTGAAATTGAAAGGATTGAAAAAGATAACCCATGCAAATAGTAGTAAAAGAGAGCTGGTATAGCTATACTAATATTGGAAAAAATAAACTATAAGTCAAAAGATGCTACAATAGACAAATAAGGACACTATATATTAATGAAAGGGGCAATTCACCAAGAAGAAATAATAATCACAGATATTTATGTATCTAACAATAGTGCCCCAAACTACATGAGGCAAATACTGGAAAACTGAAGGGAGAAAAAAACACCTCTACATTAATAGTTGGAGAATTCAATATATCACTCTCTTCAATAGCTAGACCACTCAATAGAGAGCATTAACAAAAACAAAAGTTGGTTCTATGAAAAGATCAATAAAATTGGCAAACCTTTAGCTAGACTGAAAAAGACAAAAAGATAGCAGTTACAAGTAAATAATACCAAAAATGAGAGGGGGACATTACTACTCACCCCACAGATATACTATGGATTCCAAAAACAACTATGTGCCAGAAAATTAGACAACCCAGATGAAATGGACAAATTCCAAGAAACACGCAAACAACTTATGCTGACTCTAGAGGAATTAAAACATCTCAAAAGAAGAATTACAAGTAAAGAGACTCAATCAGTCATTATAAACCTCCCGACAAAGAAAAGCCCAGTATCAAATTGCTTCGTAGGGGAATTCTACCAATCAATCCAAGAAGAATTGATACTAATTCTGCTCAAACTCACCCAAAAAATTGAAGAGGAGGAAACATTACCTAACTCATTTTGTGAGGCCAACATCACCCTAATACCAAAGCCAGAGGAAGATACTACAAGAAAAGAAAATTAGAGACCAATTTCTCTTGTGAATATACATGCAAAAATCCTCAATAAAATACTAGCAAATTGGATCAGTCAACACATTAAAAAATTATATACCATGATCAAGTGGGTTTTATTCCAGGTATGCAAGGATGGCTCAACAAAGAAAATCAGTTAATGTAATACATCACATTAACAAAACAAAGGGGAAAAAATTCGTGATTAGCTCAATTGACTCAAAAAAGGCATTTAACAAAATCCAGAATCCTCTCTTGATAAAATCACCTTGAGCAATAAGAATCAAAGGAAACTTCCTCAACATGATAAAGGGCATATATGAAAAACCCACAAATAGCATCATAGTCAATGGTGAAAGATTGAAAGTTTTTCCTCAAAGATCTGGAAAAAGAGAAAGATGTCCACTGT
The DNA here is from genome assembly GCA_004026745.1 of Myrmecophaga tridactyla. NCBI lineage: Eukaryota > Metazoa > Chordata > Mammalia > Pilosa > Myrmecophagidae > Myrmecophaga > Myrmecophaga tridactyla. The sequence goes on from PVIY010021371.1 coordinate 38,981, forward strand.
CCTCACTGTTATTCAACATTGCACTAGAAGTTCTAGTCAGAGGAACTACGTGAGAAAAAGAAATAAAGGGCATTCAAATTGTAAAAGCAGAAGTAAAGATTTCAGTATTTGCAGATGCCATGATACCACATGTAGAAAATCCCTAAAAATCTACAGCAAAGCTACTACAGCTAACAAATTCAGAAAAGTGGCAGGCTATGAGATCAACAAGCAAAAATCGCTAATGTTTCTATCAGTAAGGTTTCTAAGGAGCAACCTGAGGAGGAATTCAAGAAAAATATTCCATTTATAGTAACAACTAAAAGAATAAAATATCCAGGAATAAATTTAACCAAGTATATAAAGACTACATACATGAAAAATGACAAAACTTTGCTAAAAGAAATCGAAGAAGATCTAGACAAATGGAAGTACATTCCATGTTCATGCATTGGAAGAATAAATATTATTAAAATGTCAATTCTACCCAAAATAATAGACAGATCCAATGCAATCCCAATCACTTTCCCACAGCCTACTTTGCAGAAATGGAAAAGTCAATCTTCAAATTTATTTGAAAGAGTAAGGATCCCCAAATAGCCAAACGCATCTTATAAAAGAAGAAGGAAGTGGAGGATTCATATTTCCTGACTTTAAAATTATTCCAAAGCTAAAGTGATCAAAACACCTTGAAACTAGCACAAGGACAGATTTATAAACCAATGGAATCAAACTAAGAGGTCAGAAATAGATCCTCATATCCATGACCAATTGGTTTTGGTTTGATTATATTTTCTAATAAAATAGAAATATATTTATTTGAGCAATATAATAAAGTAATGCTACAAAGAAACAAAGGTACTTGTCACTCACTGTGGTAGTTTGAAGTTACATGCACCCAGGAAAAACAGGTTCTTAAATCGTATTCCTGTGTGGATAAGCCCATTGCAAGTAGGAACTTTTGATGCGGTTTCTACTGTTATAGTATGATCCACCCCATCCCATATGTATCTTAATGCTACTACTGGAGTCCTTTAGAGATGGAATGAATAAGGAGAGAGAGAGCCAAGAAGCTGAAATCAGTGAAACTGGGAAGAAAAGGGAAAGACTACTGGAGACTGCGATGTGCCTTGCCATGTGCAAAGGAGCCAAAGGTCATCAGCAGCTGGTCTTTGGCAAGGAAGTGGTGCCTTGATGATACCTCAATCTGAACATTTCCCAGCCTCAAAACTGTGAGCTAATAAATTCCCACTGTTTAAACCAACCCATTTCATAGGATTTGGTGGAGCAGCCTAGAAAATGAAAATACTCATTGAGACAATTTCTTAAAGAAAGTTAACAATAATCAGCATAAATATAATAAATTATAAATATCTAGTGAGACTTTAATCGGAGGAAATATCCAGAAGACACAAAACTATGGCCAATTAATGGTCATTTCTATTTTTTAAATTTATTTTTTAATTAGGGAAGTTGTGGGTTTACATAGCAATCCTGCATAAATACAGGATCCCCATATACCTTGCATTGGTATAGAACATTTGTTACAACCGATAATAGCACACTTTTATAATTGTACTGTTCCATGGTTTTACTTAGGGTTTACTGTTTGTGCAATGTGGTTCCATGGATTTTATTTTATTTTATTTTATTTTATTTTATTTTTACTGTTATAAATTGATTAATTTGTCCTTTGGTTAACAAAAAGATCCATTCGTGTCCTTGCTCATTAAAAGAAAATACCAAAAATATACATCAAAATGGTTCAGTTAAAGAAATTTAAACCACTCAGAATTATAAATTAAGTCATTTCCTTCTACCGTACTCCCAAATTTTGTGTGATTCTTTGGTTAGCACCCTAGAGACGATTCTGGCCTACATATTTCTCTGTATATTTCTTCTTCTCCCAGGGATAAAAAAGGAAGTGAATATGGCTTTTCTATTGAGAGCTACTACTTCTTTTAAAAAGTCTCTTTTCAGGGTCAAATCTTCATGCAAAGACCTTGCCTAACTCCCTGGTCTGAAACCAGCCCAGCGTAGAGCTGGGATGGCAGAGACCTCGGTGTGCTCCGTCCACGGGCTGCGGTCAGCAGGCTTCGGCCACTTAGGGGAAGAAGGGAGGAACCCTTAGGGGTCTTTAGGAGCAGGATTCAAGTGGAAATCCCTGGAATTGAGTTCCTTCAGGTTTTTGCTTACGGGTGAGCATAAAAGAAAAGTTTCTCTAACCGCTCTGTCTAAACTAGATTTTCTCTCATTTTCCCTATTGCACATACACACCTGGCTGCCATCTATCCTCCATGCCTCCTTCCCCAGCTTTATCTTCCTCACAGCCCTTATCACAACTGATCTATTTTATGTGCATTATTTTATTTTTTACGATTATACTATTAATTATAGTCCATTGTTTACAATAGGGTTCACTGGGTTGTACAGTTCACTGATTTTTCTTTTATTTTTTATTCTAGCACATGCAGATGACCTAAAATTTCTGCTTTTGACCACACTCATATATATATATATATATATAAGTCAGTGCTGTTAATTATGCTCACAATGTTGTGTTACCATCACCACCATCCATTTCCAAAACTTTACGATCAACCCAAGTAGAACTCTGCTCCATTTAAGCCCCTGGTAATCTATATTCTAGATTCTGATTCTATGAATTTGCTTATTCTAATTATTCCATATCAGTAAAAGCATACAATGTTTGTCCTTTTGTGACTGGTATATTTTGTTCAACACGATGCCTTCCAGGTTCACCCCTGTCGTCACCCCAATCCGAACTCCATTCCTTGTTGAGGCTCAGTGATTTCCACTGCGTGCATGCATACAGTCTGTGTATGCGCTCCCCAGCTGATGGGCGCGTGGGTTGCTTCTGTCTTCTGACAATTGTGACTAATGCCACTATGCACATCAGTGTGCAAATTATGTTTGAGCTCCTGCTTTCAATTTTTTTGGATATGTACCTAGCAGTAAGATTGGAGGCCATATGATTAGTCTAGCCGCAGAAATAGGAACCAGCAAACTGTCTTCCACAGTGTCTGCACCAGTTTATGTTTCTACTAGCAATGAATGAGTGTTCCTGTTTTTCCACATCCTCTCCAAAACTTCCCCTCTTCCGTTTTATAAATATTAGTCACTCTAGTGATAGACTCGCTTGGAAATGTGGGGGGAGGGGGGTGGGAATATTATGAGAAAAGAAAATCAAAGATTGGATGACTATTTTTCCTTTCCTAATATATATATATTAGGAAATAATATATATATTTCCTAATATACATATATATATACACACAGATATATATAACCAATTTATAATTTATCTAATCCTAATGAGGATATCATGTATTATTTTATTCTAAATTTCAGCTTTTATTTCCTTTTACATTTTTAATTATTGACTTTGGTGCCTCTGTTCTTGGGCCATAGTTTGAATTTTCTCATATGGAGAAATGGATTTTTTTTGTATATCCATCTTCATATAAGAGCTTTCCCCCAATGTTATTTTTTATCTTAACATTTTAAAGAGTTGTTAGCTTTTTATTGTGAAAAGTAATATATATATATA
>PVIY010021372.1:0-42530 GCA_004026745.1 Myrmecophaga tridactyla
ACCTCCCCAGGCCGGTATATTCTTCCTGGTCCCAGCTCCCATCTCCTCTTGCCTGGGTCATTGGACATCCTCCCACCTCGACCTCGCTCGCTCATTCCAGCTCAGCAGCTGGCATGACCTGTAAAATATAAATCAGCTCCCAAACGATCTCTGCTCACAGCTCCCTAATGCCTTCCCACCTTGCTCAGAGTAAATCATAGCTATCTACATCACCTTGTCACTTTGCTGGAGAGGCTGTCCCCAGTCATGCCATATAAAAGAATAGCTCTCTCACTATCTACCTGTATTTCCCATTGCCTTCACTGCTTTCTTTTTCTCCATAACACTTACCACCTTTGGACATACCACAGATTTACTTGTTCATTTGATTATATGCCTTCCCAACCCATGACATAAGTGCTGCAGTGTCAGAGACTTGACTTGTTTGTTTGCTGCTATATTCCCACATCTAGAATTGTGCCAGGCATATATAGTAGGTGCTCAACAAATGCTTTTTAAATGTATGAACAAATGTACAAATTCATCAGGTGGGCATTTGTTGGATACCAATAGTGTGCAAGATGCTGACTCCTGCCAGGCAGCCTCCTTTGTGCCAAATCCAAGGTCCTTTCTCAGGCTTGTCTCTTTGTCCTGAAATGCTTGACCAACTAGCCTTCCTCCTTAGATCAGCTTCACTTAGTCTCCACAACCAAGCCCTTCTCTGACCTTCTCCCTGTCCTTCTGATGGTCCTCATCTGATCCCTGGGTTGATTGTCCTCTGTCTTCCAGCCCAGGAGCATGGCACAGACCTCCCTACTGCCACCTCCCAAGGATTGTCTCTCCATATTTTCTCAGTGAACCTCTCCAGGTTGCACAGTCTCAAGCTTGCGTTGCCGAAAACCCCCGAATTCCTTTCTTAACGCCTAACTGTGTTACAAGCTTCCTGAGCATGTTCTGTGGGATCTTATGATGAATAAAACATACCTGGCTTCCTCAGGAGCTCCTCAATGGGATGTGTCAGCTGCATTTCTACACTGTCATGCCCGAAAATGCTTTATCCACTCCCCCTGGATTCCCTAACATGCACCCTTTCCAACTAGTCCATCAACAGAACATCTTTGCTCCAATAATCATGTATTAAGAATCATTTCCTCAACTGTCCTTGTCTTTCCACCACACCACTGCCTCTCCCAGGTCTGTGCTGCCTTCATCCCAGGTCTGGTTTCAGGTTGTTTCTCCTTCTAATCTTAAAGCTACAGCAGTTCCTTCTTACCCAAGAAGAAGGCTCAGACTGGTTGTATTTGCTTCCAAGCCCACTATCATCAGGTTTCCTGCCATGTCTGAATTTGTCTTCATACAGGCCCCCAGTCTCTCCCTGGAACTACCCAATGCTCTCAGAAAAAAAGTTCTCTCTTTTACATTTACCCATGCCTTTTTTTCTTTTTCTTTTTTTTTTTTTCTTTAATTAACATGGGCAGGCACCAGGAATCGAACCCGGGTCCCCTGGCATGGCAGGCAAGAACACTACCTGCCGAGCCATTGTGGGCCACCCCCATGCCTTTTTTTAACCTCTTCTCCTGCCTTTTTTTCTACCTCTTTCCCCACCCTTCTTTCACCTCTCTGACCTTCCCCTTTTCCACTAAGTCAGCTCTTTGCACTTTTCTATGATAGGTCTTTTTACCTTTTAATTGAAATTTTTGTAAAAATTAAAACCTCCCTTTTCTTCATTTTACAAGAAACAATAGAAGCCTTTTATAGAAAATGCAGACAGGGGAGGAAAATCACTTTCAATATCCATAATCTCACCCACCAGTAGTAACTAACTGCAACTAACTAGTCAGTCACAGTTAACTGTGACTTTTACTACACGGATTCTTTACTGAGCACACATCTGCCTAATGTATCATCATCGTTTGAGTTGAGTCTGAAGGTGAGCCCAGTTCTCATTCACTCTTGTATCCTGCCCAGCATCTAATGCGACAGGCACTTTTCCCTAGGCCATTCAGCCAGTCAGGTGCCAATAGATATGTACTCAGTGATAAAATGCAAATGAATAAGTTATGTCAAAATATAAATCTCAGAAAGCATAATAACTTTCTGAAAGTCTAGATTTTTTTTTTTTTTTTTGCATGGCGGCCTCTAGGAATCAAACCCCAGTCTCTGGCATGGCAGGTGAGAATTCTGCCACTGAGCCACTGTTGCACCACCCCTGAAAATATAGATTTTATATTTATAAAATTATATCACTTTATGAATCTAAATCTAAAGCATGACTCTCCTAGAATATATTGTGGGCATCTGTTCAGACTTTGTATGGCTCATTGATGAGGGACCCAGCGGGGTGGCAAAGCTGGCTCACAGGAGAACAGGCAAGGGTGGGATAAGAGGGCTAACTTAGAAGGAAAGCTGGCCAATGTCCTTCAGGGCAGTAAAACTGTAACTTTACAGATTATCTTTTCCACCAGACAAACCACTTGCACCTTATTGGTCTAACTTCGCAGAATCTGGTCCCTAATCAATTAAAAATAGTAAGTCAACCCAAACAGCATCCCCTAGGATAAGGATCAGCAAACTTTTTCTGCAAAGGCCCTGTTGGTAACTATTTTAGACACTACTGACCAGGTAGTCTCCATGACAACGTTTCAAACCTATCATTGCAGGACAAAAGCTACAGATGATGTGTACAAGCCATAGGGAATATGTGAATGAACAGATGCGGTTGTGTTCCAATAAAACTTTATTTAAAAAAACAGTAGGCCACCAGTGGCAGCTGTGGACCCTGGTTCTTCATAGCCAAATAAAACCATCAGGCCTGGTAGATAGTATGCTCTGGCTTGATTTTGAAGACACACATAAACTTTGTGCCTTATTTACAAGTTTTAGATCATTTTTTTCTTAGTAGTTTCACTGACTTCCATCTTTGTAGATTGCAGCTCACAAGAGTTTATCATTTACGTACGCAGATTTTCAATACTACAGCCACAATACCTTAGCTTCAAATTCTACCTCATTGAAACCAGCTTTCAAGAACTGCCTACTGGCAGAATTTGGTGAACATATGAGGTCTGCTTATCCCGTTTGGATAAACAAAGGTCTAAAGATTTTCATGCTATTCTGCATTTCCTAAGTATGTAAATGGGGATTTATGCAAGGGTGTTATTAAGGTCAAGAGACAGCAATGTTAAATATAGAACTAGAAGCCAGATTTCATCTTCCTCCTCTTAACTCAATGTGACCAATTTTGTTTCAGCAAAACCACATTATCCTCTAGGTTAAATTAATGTCGGTCGCTTGCGTGGTCTTGATTCTGCTGTTTAGTTTTGTTTCATTTGTAAATTTGGTTAGTATAAGTGCTATAAGCATATATTTATACCGAGTTTTCTGTTTGCAAGTGTTTAAATAATATTAGACTTGAAAAATTTATATCAACACACGGGAGGTCTCTCAGAATTGGAAAATCTTTCTACACATGTTTTATCTGTCAAAGCCTCAGCAAAAATACTTGGGCATGCTTTCCAATAAATGGCAAGGTGTACATTTCTTTTTCTCTCCTGTGCCTTTGATTTGTCTCCAAAAGCTTCAAGCACTTCCCTTTAGTCTTTACACAGCTGGGCTAACAGCTTCCAGAAAGCCAGTGAGAGAGACAGAGAGAAAGAGAGAGAGAGAGAGAGAGAGAGAGTGAGTGTGTGTGTGTGTGTGTGTAGACATGCCTCTTATTAGGTGATTGTAACTCAGCTGGCAAGGAGGGGCGCCCAGGAGCTTTCATTGTTTGCAACTGGGTCACCCCAAAGTTTGATTCATGTTAACAATCTGCATTTGGAGCCTTCTTAATTTTTCCCCTTTTTCCTGAGAGTGTTTATTGAATAATATTCTCCTCATTTCACAAATGTAAATTTTCCAGGAAGAGAAGCACTGATTTTGAAGCATTTCAGGCTGCACACCTGCTTCTCCCATTTCCAAATCAATCCTTAACAGGTTTTTCATTTCTGGCCTCTTCCTGAACTGAAGAGAGGCGATGGCGTCCTTGCTGTTGCTTCTTTATCTTTTGAAAGAATAAAAAAATCCTTTTGTTGGGTTTTAGGGCTGAGTTTTCTTTCAAACTCCTGCTTCTATTGCACCTGCTAAGTGAGTCCAGTAGGGACAGTGCTCCAGCGGAGTCAAGTAGGTTTTCTCCTTTACAGCAACTTTGAAATTAAGCAAAACCTTTATCATATTTGTTACCTAAATTCAGAGATTTTTTTCCTGGAACATTTACTTTCATGGCTTTACTTATTGCCCAAATTTTGTGCCTGTGTGTGTGTGTGTGTATTTTTTTATTGCAATAATACATTGTGATGGGTCCTTTGAAGAAGTGTGCCTGCCCTCTGCCTTTACAGGCAGGCTGAATGTTTCTGCCTTCTGCATTACATGGGGAAAACTCACAGGCCTAGCTCAGTAAAGTTAACACCACTCGAGAACCAGAGAGTCATATGCCAAAACAGACACATTTTACAAAGTGTCACTGGCCTCCTTGTTTAAAATCTGGTGTTTTTAGATATTCCATGACCACGTGAGAAGTCCTGTGATAAACTGCTGGGAAGGACTTTTGAAATAATGCCCCAAAAGAAAATCTTTGCTTTCAATGGATGCCATTCATTGAAATAATGGCTGTCATCTTTGGGTTTGCTTTTTTATTGTGCACCAGGAACTGTTCTAGAGCTAGTTAATATATATTAACTCATGTAATCCTCATAAGAACCACAAAAGAGATAAACCCCATTTTAAAAATGAAAAAAGTGAAATGCAGAGAATTTCAGCAACTTTCCTAAGGACACACAGCTAGTCATTAGCAGAACCAAGATTTAAACCCAGGCACACTGGTTCCAAAGTTCCAGCCTCTTTTACCCTATATTAGGCTGCTACTTGGGGCATTCAATATGATTGAATCATCTCTGTTGACCAGGCCTGGAACTCGTGACTTTTGTCCTGATCCTGTCCCGCATTGTCCCCGCTTCAGTCTTCTCCATCTCAGGAACACTGTCACCTGTGATGTTTTTCCAGCCAGAACATCAGGAATCCTTTGCGATGCTCTCTTCCTTTCCCCCCTGCCTCCAGTCCACTTTCCTCCATACAGGTCGCTGTGGACTCCATCCCATGGATGGCCCCTGGTCCAGTCCCAGCCATCACTGCCTTTCATTGGCTTCATACAGTGGCTTCCTAATTTCCTCCCTGCTTCCACTCTTGCCCCGACCCCATCACTAATCTGTTCTCCACACAACAGCTAACGCGATTAAAGCGTAAAGGAAACTATAACACTCCCTGCCGAATAACCTTCGAAGCCTCCTCATTGCACCTAAAACAAAAGCCAAACTCATCCCCCTGGTATTTGCCAACTCTGCCAACATTACCAATGCCCTATTGTGTCCCCTCCCCTTGCTTACCTGCTCTAACTACACCGTTTCATGTCCATCTGGGACCATATTATGCTCCTCCCTGCCTCTACTCTCTGCCTGGAATATTGCTCCCCAAACCTTTCATAAGGCCAGAGTCTTCTTATTTTTGACCCGATTCTAAATGGCATCTCTTCAAAGAAGCTCAGAAGCAGACCTACAAATGTTGGTCCCCTCTCCCCTGACTCAGGAGGCTGCATGGGCAAAGCATTTATATATATGAAGATGTCTCAGTAGGTGGTGAAGGCAAGCCCGGGTCCTCAGTCCCTGTCTGGGATAGCGGCTGCACTTCTGCGGCCATTTGAAAAGTGTAAACTTGAGCCCCATCCAGGATGCCATGCCTTTGGCACCCATCTGATGAAGGTAGAGGAAACCCCAATGGGATGCAGAAGCTGAGCAGGAACATGTGTCTGAAATACAGAGGAAAACAAGACTACATGCCACATGGTTAGCAAGGGGGGTGGGCGTATGGCGGTGCCATCTCCCAGAAGGTTCTGCAGGCAACTCAGCCTAACAAAACAGCTAAAGATGGATGTCTGAAGGACACGCAGAGAGAGGTGAGTGACTGAGCTGAGTGGTAGCTTGTGGGGCTTAGAGACATGGGCTCTGAAATGAGTCTGCCTGCATAGGATTGCAGCATCACCGGGTACCAGCAATGTAGCCCACTTGCCCTCCCTTGGTGGTGGCATGTTGAGCCCTTGCCTGGCACAAAGTCAGTGCTTGATCTCAATAAATAGTAAAACTAGCTGGTGGTAGCTTGTGGCCTCCATTGTCAGGATATTCAGTTAGGATCAAATATGGATTAGGAAGACCTTCCGGCCTCTTCACATTCTGGCCCCTTCCCCCCATGTATTCTGTGCTTCATCCCAACTGCACTTTCCCTCCTTGAACCCCCCATGCTCTTTTCTGGGCTTCAGTTCTGTTTTAGTTTGCTAAGCCTGCTGAAAGCAGATACCATGAAATATGTTGGCTTTAACAATAGAAATTTATTAGCTTACAAGCCCTCAGTTTTGAAGCCATGAAAATGTCCAAATCAAGGCATCACCAAGACATCGCTTTCTTCCCAAAGGCACTGATGGCAGTGCTGGCCGCCTCCATCACGTGGTGCGTCTGCTGGCCTCTCCCCTCTCTTCCAGGTTTCCTTACTTTCAGCTTCTTGCTGCCCAGACTTTCTCTCTCTTTATCTGAACTTTTTTCTCTTATAAAGGACCCCGGTAATGGGATTAAAACCCACTCTGGGCCACACCTTCACTGAAATAACCTCATGAAAACCTACTTACAATAGGTTTACACTCACAGGAATGGATTAGCCTTAAAAACATGATTTTCTGAGGTATAAACAATTTCAAACCACCACAGGCTCCTTTCCCTGTGATGACTCTGCTATCCAAACATCTTGATGGCTCCTCTGTGCCTGGTGAGCTCCTCCCCATTCCTATGTCATTTGGTCTGTGGGGCCTTCCTTACTTCCTTGAATAAGTTCACAACTCTCACCTCAGCACCCCTAAAGCACTTACTGCATTTGCATGTGTGTTCTCCTGCTCTGGACTGCAGGCTTCTTGAAAACAAGGACGTTTGTGTATTGGTGCCTCACACTGCATCTAGCACATAGAACATGCTCAGTAAAGGATGGATGCACAGATGAATGATGGATGGGGGGATGGAAGGTTGGTGGATGGTTGATGGCTGCATGGATTGATTATAGATGGGTGGTGGGTGGATGGATGGATAGTACGTACATAGATGGGTGGTGTATGAGTGGATGGTGATTGGGACAGTGATCAATGATAATACAGCTGATAAAAGGAACATAAAGAGAAACCTTGGGAACAAATAGAAAAAAAAACACTTCCATATACAAAAGTTACCTGTGACTGATGAGGGTCCCTGAAATAGAAGTTAGGAAATCAGAGTGGTGTTTAATGCAGGACGATAAGGCCTGTGTGCTTCTTTATTCAGCATCAGCTGGCATGCCTGACACATACTAGGCTCTGATTAAACTGTGACTGACTGACAGACTATCTGCCCACTCAGTGAGCTCTGGCAGGAAGGAGGCTCAATATACATTTTGTGTAAATCCAGCTTACACGAGCAATCCTGAGGCTTTCTTTCAATAGCAATGAAGCCAAGAAAATTAGAACACATTCGATTGACACAGAGTCTAATAAAAGGCCAGAGAAGTCCAAGGAGGCTTTGACTTGGGCTGCAGACTTCTCTCAGGCCACTGGATCTGCTCTCAGCATGCTCCCCCTCATGAGCCAGGTTTCCCAGAAGAAAGAATCCAAGGTCTGGAAGCACAGGAACCTGCACTGGCAGAAGGAGGACAGCCAAGAGTGAGGACAAGTTTCAGTGTCTATCAGCTCTTCTCCATAAGGGCTGGCCAGGCTCTCGCGGGCCTCCTTGTGGTTTGACATTTCAGATGGCACCTGCCTCGGAACGTGGACCTTCCTCTTTGCTGGTCCACTCGGCACCTGGCTAGAGTGGAGTCCTATGTGAGCTGGACCAGCGGCTGCCTCTGCCCTCAGGACATGGTCCCAGGCACCCATCTAGCCGTGTTGGGAGCAGGAGTGATGGGCAAGGGGGGTGCGCATCATCGGGCTACGTGAAGCAGAGCCTGGTGGCCACGTGTGCATTTCCCCTGGACCCCAAGGAGCACGCAATGAGGGGTCTGCAGATCTCCTTGGCCTGGGGCCCACGAAGGAGCTCCAGCGAGAACTTGAAGGCTCCGCCCACTCTGGAAGTGTGTTGTCTGGCTCATTAGGGGCTGGCGAACTCAGTGTCCCTGCCACCCACCTCTTCCTTTAGCTGCTCTCTTTCAAGTTTGGAGTGGCAGAGGATGGGGTTGCTTTGGCTCTGCCCTCAAGGAACAAGAACCACATTGTCTCAAGGGGCAGGGCTTCTGGTCAGAAGCCTCTCAGGGCAGACGCCTGGGCCCCTGACGTGGGCTCTCCCCTCGTTGAGACTCCAGACCGGAGCCTTCTGCGGATGGATTCCAAACACAACCCCCTGCCGAGGCCCCCAGCGCCTGCACGTCAGCATTTTGCTTTCCTTGGCTTTCAGGAGGAGCTAGAAGGAAGGTCAAAGTCCTTTACTGAAATGTCTCCAGCAGCAAAAAAATGCACTTGATATTTCATTTGCAACATGAAATGTGTTTATTTCATCTCCTACACAGTTGGGGAGAACTTAAAAAAGAGAAAGGATGAGAACAATAAAAATCATGTGGCAAATATCTCGCCAAAGAATACAATTTCTCAGTATGCCTCTCATTTGGGGTATGGGTATTTTTAAGAAAGAAAATATAAATTTTACCTATATAGTAATTCCCACAATGTAAAAGATTTTTAAATATAAGAACATTAGAACATTAGAATGAGGTCATTAATACAGCACCAATATAATTGGCTTAATAATAGGGCCGAGAGACCCCTGCCACTGGCTGCCAAGGGAAGACCATGGAACTTGGGCTCTGGCCGTAACTGGTGACTGTGTACTTTGGAAAAGCATCTGAGCTCATTCAGCCTCAGTTTACCCTTTTATGAAATATAGATGCTAGCACCTGCATCTCAAGGCTATTTTGGAGATCAAAGGAAAATAAGGTGGAGGAGATTGTCTGTATGCTGTCAATTCTATCAAAGTATTAGAATTTTCACCACCCTCGGTGCATGACCCTTCTTTCAGCTCCAGCCACCTCCAGCTGTTTGTCTTCTTTTTTTTCTACCACCTGCCCCCTGAGCCTTTTCCCACCGTCCCAGCATCTCCCTGTTGGCTGCTGCACGTCTCTGAGGCCCTTCGATGACCAGACGAGCCCCACACTCAGCCAAGTGCCACACACAATGGTTCTTTGCATCCCCCATGCCCACCCCTACCCCGTGCCCCCCACCTCCATATACACGCACATTTGGGACTAAGAAATCAAATATGAGAATGAATGACCTGCATTCCACTGAATACGACAGATTGGGCCAAACCTCGTTCTGAGAACCAGACGGGATCCCCCCTGTGGAAAACATCAGCACGAGGTTGCAAGGAGCATAAACGCGACTCTGTGCAGAAAACCATGCAGCCCACCACGGCGCTTGGCGTTTCCCACGATGTAACACACCGTTCTCTAGTCACACACTCTCGTTTCTTCTTTATCCTTGGCTAACCCGTTTCCTCAGACGTAACAGTTGCTGAGAACGTTAATAGAATTTTGCCATCCCAAGGGGACTGTAGCATGAAGAGCCAGATGGCCGGACATCCTACACTGTCTAGTTAGAAGAGGCAAGTCAGAGGGTTGCAGAGATGAGTTTCCCCGTGCAGACCCGGCTGGCGCCTGCTAACAGATAATCATTCTTGCCAGAATCCCAGGGAATACAGAGTCCAGGCGGCTGCCCTCTCTTAGCTGCCCAGCTCCCGCCAGCCTGGACGGCTAGCATTCCGGTTAGATGGCAGCCACCCCAGTTACCACGCGAGTCTAGACGGAATGTTCAGACAGAATGGCATCGAGCCTCCAAGTCATAGGGGCCCTGAGGCCACCCGGGTCACCCCCTGGCTAATCGTCCTGTGTGTTTGCAAACATTCCCTCCAGGCATTCATCTGTCCTCAGTGTGAAAACCTCCAGGGCCAGAGAACTTGCTGTCATTGGAGGCAGGCTGTTTCACGAGAGAGGAGCAACGCCGATAAAATTCTCTCTTGCACTGAACTGACCTCTGCTCCGTGTAGCTCCCGCCTGCTCTTCCTGGGCCTGGTCTTTTTCATGCTGATCCTCCCAGCTTCTTTAGTTGTCCCCCATGGGATGGGGGACTAGTCCTTTTGCCATCCTGGAAGCTGTCCCCTAAATGCACTCCCGTTTGTCAAACTCTGTCCTTTGGAAGGTTCTCGCTGTAACTTCCCTTTGTTGCACTCACATTAAGCAAGTAATAGACCACAGTTGGCTCCATTGCGTATTTTCTAAAAATTACTTTCCCTCTGTTCTAGAAGACAGATGTCAATAGAACCTAGAGATTTTGGCAATTCTTAACTCTTGCAGAGTGAAAGTGATGTATTCGGAGCAGAGTCCTATCTCTGTTTTTCTCACCAGTGTTCAGAAATTCCAAAAAGCAAAAGCCAATTCAGACCCTTTTAATTTTGTATTATTCATTAAAAATGAAGATATGTTTGGAAAAATGTAAAGCGGTGGCAATATCTTCCTTTCTTCACAAACATCTGAATAAAAGCCTGTTTTATGACTTAGAGGATAGATAACCCAACCACCCTACAATCTCCCTGATTCCCCATTGATGTGAGCTAGGATCAGCTTTGTGTTTTCAAAACCTAATCATGGTGTAAGTCAGTAAGTAAAATGTAAGGCTCAGAGAGGAGGAGAAAATGGGCTTCTAGCCCATGCTTTCATTAGGTCAGTAGATTTAGCACAGTAGAAGATCCTAAGTCAGTTGGCGATGTTGACATTTGTCTCTAGATCCTGCAGAAGACTTCCCTTCTTGCCTACCTCTCCCCGTGGAAGATGTTGGTCACTGGCATTTAGTTTTGGGTCCTCATGTGGGGGTAGGAGGGATAAGACATGGCTAATGCAGTCTTGTCTTCTCTTTTGAGGGAAAGAGAGATGGCTTGTCAGAACCCTGAACTCTGGTCTTCTCGGGAGAACTTTCTCCCATTCCCTGCTGCCCTGGTGGAGGGAAAGGGGGTGTTTTCCTGCATCACAGGTGACAGCAGACAGGCAAGAAGGTTGAGGGAATGAGAGCGTTCATGAGGGAAGGCCACCAGAAACTCACCAAGTGTTGAAGTTTCCAACAGTCTAAACTTTTGACAAAGCCATGTGCTGTAAAATTGAACTCCAGGACTGCATCCCTTAATTCTAGTCTAGAAGATGTCATTTGTAATTTGTGAAATAGAATACAACATTTGCCATTTTTTCATTAAAATTGGAGCATTTAAGTATACATAAATTGTGTTTGGAAGACTAATGTAATAATGGGCATTTAAGCATGAAATCTGAGTAGCATTCGTTAGCTTAGTGCCATATTAAAATTTGAGACCACTTTAATGCTCAAGAGCAGTGGGCCTTCTGTAGAAAATCCCTTTATTACTTAGGAAAAACAATAAGACCTGTGGTAGGTTAAGATGTTAATATTGTCTAAAAGTTGCTGATGTATCAAAAGTTTAACGGCAATGACATGTAATTTAGCATTTCACTTATGTCTGATGTTTCCATTCAGATGTGCTCAGATCAAAGCCAGGAAGAGGCAAGGCACTGGGATGGAGAGGGAATGGAGGGAGTCTGGGAGGCCCTGAAATGTGCAATGCAGGTGGGACAAAGGTCAGAGCGTGGTGCTTTTGGCACAATGGGTCCAGATCTCTTACCTCATGGTTATAAGGTTAAATAGAGGTCCCATGCTCTTTGAGGAGAAAACCTAGCACAATATAGGGATGGTAATAATGTGACAAAAGAATATCAGAATATCATCTTTGAGAATGCTTGCCCTGTCCCACCATGATCACTTTGCATCCCCTCAGCAACTTGTATAAAGTTTGGGCCATTCGTATCCTTGCTTAGGTTCCTTATTATTATATGTATCTAATAATAAGCCTTATGACTCCATGAAATTTTAAACTTCCAAAAAGCAGAATCTGATTTTTCTACTATATTATTTCTTTTGCAGCCTCCCCATCCCATGCAGAAGAAACTTTGAAAAGTTGAGAATTCAATAAATCCTCATTAAATAAGTAAATGCATGCAGAAGAATAATTTGGAGTGAGCATTTTTTGTTTGTTTGTTTTACTGGGCAAATGTAGGACCTTTGTTAAGGAACTTCCATCTGTACCTGCAGCTATAAATGTGTTTTCGGTTCCTTTGACATTTTTTTTTAAATAAGATGTCTGCTTTGCCTAGACATTGCAGATAAGTACTCTTTTATACTATAATATAAATCTCAGCCTAGATATCAGGTTTCTGATTGTACCGTGTATTTTCCCTCCATGTTTTCCTGATTTGAAATAGCAATGTTCCTAATGAACCGTGTCAAAAGAAAGCCACCAGGCAGCTTAGGAGGTTATAACATGTCCGCCATTTCCTATGCGTGTGGTTCATCATGGGAAGGTTTGCATTGCCAGCACCATGTGAGGTTGCATTTCAGTTTTGATTTGCCTGCCTACTTCTGTGCTCTAACCCCGCTGCAGCCCTGGGAGAGGAGGTCATTGTATGCAAGCAGCAGAACCATGGCCGTGAGCCAGGCTGTGCAATAAAGGCATTAGAGATCACTGGATCTCCCCAGTGGATCCCTGCCCCTTCCAAGACAAGGGAGGTTTGCCGGAACAATTCATGAATCCAGAAGGACTGCCGCATAAGGCCTGATCTTTCCACTCTCAAAAACTCCTGGCTAATTTCCAGGCAAATTAGTGTAATGCAGTTAAGGCAAACACAAAGCTGCGATTGTAACCAAATGAGAAACAGAGATGAAATCCCATGATACATCTCTCTCCTGCTTCTCCTCTTCCTCGTTCTGTTTCTTCTTTGGCTTACTTATTTCATTTGTCTTTAATTCTCCAGAACAGTACCTGATACTGTTAGCAGGCATGTAATTAATGTTTCTTGGATGGATGGATGGGTGGGTAGATACACAAATACCGTATTTACTGATGAAGTAGCAGATAATCACCAGAGTAAATTGAATAGGGCAGGGGTGCCATATGATATACATGGACAAACTATTGGAATTGTTTTGAAGAATTAATAAAACCCTGATCAAAATCCCAGTATAGCAGCATGTGGCTTTACATTAGCCAAATGTTTAGTCTTTATGTTAATAAACTGTTATAACTTTGTCTATGAAATAATACCCTCTATTTAAATTATCAGGCTAAAAGTAATATCCAAAATTTCCTCATTCAAACCATCGCTGTACTTCTTCCTCTTCTAGGACATTTTTGGCTGATTGTTAAATAATGCAAGTACACTTAATGTAATTGGAATAATGACCGCCCTTTCTCCAGAAGTACAGTTCCATGTTGGGAAATGAAAACCAACAAAATAACAAACTTACTCTTCATTAACTTTCTAAGAAGCTTGTTGTGTGTGGATGTTAAGGCTTTATAATTGAATGGGGAAAAGGATCAATAACTTCCAATGCAAAAGCAAATTAGAACTTCATAAATATTTATATGAGGAAAATGAGGCCCTCCTGCCACTTAGTTTTAAATCCTTTGGAGCAAGTGCTAGAAGACGGCCATTGAGGCTTATCACTATTGGAAAAAAGAATGATGTGTACTGTAGGAATAATCAAGCTTTCCATTTACATTCAGATTTGCCAGTTTCCTTGTTTAACATTTCAGTGCTTTATGCTTGCTTTTATATGGGTATGTATAGTAATCAGCCTTGCCCACGTGCCCAGGTGTGGATGTACACGCACCCCTGTGAGTACCAAACCAGTGAAATGATTTCTGAGATTGTGTAGGGCTACTCTCCTTCCAGAATCCCCGAGTCTGCTTCTTGAAGGACACTCACAAATGCTTTCCTCACCACAACACTTGCTGCAGCTTAGAGCCTGAGCCCGGCGCTCAGAAAGCCCAGATTTCTCAGCTTAGCCCCTTGGATGGGTGATTTCTAGGGAGTTCTTCATCTTCCTGAGCACTGGTCCCCCTGTGTGAATTAAGATGACAGTGGTGCCTGGTAAGGATTAAAAAATTGCTTAATATCATGCCCAGAATAGAGAAACTATCCCAAGTTTTTAACAATTACTGTTGTTTTTCAGAATATTCTCTGTATTACATAGACAGATATCGTATAGACCTTGTAACCTAAAGAATAGTTCTCTTTGAAGAGTTAACTAACTTTAAGTGTCAAAGTATTGGAAAAGAACATCTTTGAAACTAAACATCAAGACTGAGAAGTGCATCGGTATCCTCTCACGACATCTAGGAAGGCTTCTTTAAGTTCTCATGCCGCCCCACCGCAAATCCCCATGCTACCCAGGTACAGTTGGCTGCTGCTTCTTTCAAACCTTGCTGTGCCATGCATAAATTGCTATCCCAGACTCTGTATCACCTTATTTACACTCATTTACATCTTGGCTGTCCCCACTAGAAAAGGATCCTTGAGACTATGAACGATATCAAATTCACATTTGGATTCCCATCATCCGCCCTGGCCATTTGCAGATACTCAGTGTTTATGGATTAACTAGTTAATTCAAGAATTCCCTACACATGTCGAACATAGTTGACAGATAGAAAGTGTGCATGTGGCTTGATGACACACATTTAGCATTCAAAAAATGTGATCCGTTTTCCTCCCACATTTCTTAATGGCTCCAACTTTCTCTCTAGGGTTGACTTTGCTTTGTCACATGGTCGTTACCACTTTTGAAATTTAGTTTGATTCTGATCAATCAGATCAGCTCATTTTGAGTCCAATGTGTAAAGAAAATGGTGCTAATTAATTCCATTCAGTGGGATGACTTGATAACAAAAAACCAGAGCAGAAGCAAGTTCCAATATAACTTAGATCAAGGGCATACTCACCTGCAGTAAACCTCGTAATGACTGCAGTGGCAAGAGAGGAAATAGCCAAAACGAGAGAAGAGCTGCTCAACCAACTACAGTTTGAATCAATACTTATGACAACTTCTGGCGGGAGCGATAGGAGATTCTCACACTCTCACTTCCATTCATGAAACAAACTGTAGAATCATGTTGACTGGGGGCTGCTTGAGTGGATTTTTACAGGTGCATGTCATGTTTCCCAATTCAACTTCAATGAAAACATTCGTTCATTTACTTTTCTATCAGTTGCCCACAGGAGTAATTTTTATAAAACATTCTGGCTTTATCTTTTTCTCTCCTTTGATTATTTTTTATCCGAAGCCTGTTTTTCTGGTTGTTGTTGTAATGTTCTAGTTTTGCAATATGATAAAAGAAAGAATAAGATACGATAATTATTTTTATGAGCCTACAAGGAAATGTGGGGGTTTTGCTATTTTGATCTTTTATATAAAAGCTCTGGCACGTCTATAAGTTTTCAATTACTGTTTACAAAGCTATCTTAAAGATGTTTATCAAAAAAAAATTGTATCACCCGACAAGGACTAGGGTAAGCCAAAAGGAAATATAAGCAGCATTTCTCAATTGTTCTACCATGTTTGATTGTTTTGAATTTAAGGTGCAAAATTCCTTTAATGCCATAAAAATATGAATTGATTAAACGGAACTATGTTATCCTAAACCAAAATCCTCTGATAGAGAGCTTAATAAATAAAAGGTGTTTCTTTATTTTTCTTGATTAAGAGACCAAGTCTTTTCTCTCTAACCAAGAGACTGTATACCATTTCTATAGGAAAGATTTTTGAAACAGCTGTGATATTTGATTTTGTCTAATGTAGATACTGAAATATTGACACAGCCATCTTTCATGTCAATGGTAGTCATGAACAAGATACAAGAGCTTGCCTGTTTATTTATCTATTTATTTATTTGGGATGCTGTGCAGTGAGAGTCACATCCTATTCTTTTTCCATATGAAAATCCCATCATCATGGCACCATTTGTTGAAACAAAAAAATTTTTGAGTCCACGGGTCAGGAATCGAACTTGGGTCTCCAGCATGGCAGGGGAGATTCTAGCACTGAACTACCTGTGTACCCTTGCTTATTTATTTCTAGTAGGGGGAAAAAATCTTCAAAATTAAACTAGAACATTTTTTCAAATTGAGACTAATAAATTGAATGAACTCACAGAGATCCTTCTTTAATGAAACTGAATTAATTTGCTAAAGGTATGTGTGGTACTTAGCATTTGCATGCATGTGGCTTCCATCCAGGTACCCTGAGTCAAGGGCAAACCTTCCCTTCTCACTGGCCAAAAGTTGGTAATAAAGAAGGGCCTCTGCAGCAGCCGAATTCCCACCCTTTCATGCATTATTATCAAGCCATGGGGTAACTTGATTTTATTATTTTATTTCCTTTATTTTATTGTGTTTATATGTTGGTTTTGTTTGCTCATTTGTTTGCAGATGTGTTATCTGAGTTCTCCTGTGGGTTTTGTTCCTTCGCTTCCTATTATCCTAATTCTTAAACCAAAAGGTTGTTTACTTTTGTCTTTTAAGTAATTGACTGGGAAAAAACCTATTCCTATCAGAGTCTCAAATCTTCAGAAGGAAACCTTGAAACAGATTCTGGGGTCAGACTAATTTAGGTCCCACTCTTTGTCTGCCATTTGCTAGTGGCATCATCTTCAACAAGCTGTGTCATCTCTTTGTGTCTAGATTGTCTTTTGTGTGAAATGAGAAGAATCATGGACCCTCATGAGATTTTTTAAGTATTAAATGAGTGTGACTTGTAAAATATTAGCACCCTTCATGACTTAGGGGCTCATTTTGACCCTTTACTTTTGTTGTTGGCATTTTTAACCTGATGGCAGCCTTCGGTTTCCCTCCTAGGTGAAATAATTCTACGCTGAACATGAGGAATTCTTGACCATGTGGCCTCTCCTTTCATGAAAGTCTCTCTCATAAACACATCCCATAATGCAGCTGCAACCACGTGCGGCTCTAAATGAATACCAAGTGCAGTGTGATTAGGTTACCTTCTCCCTGTGTGTGCTTTGGCTCACCCCTGCTTAAAAAAAATATGATCCAATGATGGATTTGTTATGGCTCTATCCAAAGGGGATGGCTCTTATTTAAATGAAGGGAGAGCCTATCTCAACAATTAGGAGCCACGAATGCAAATTCCCCTCTACACTTTCTTTTCGCTGGACATTGGCAGCGAAGCTATCCAGTCTGATGGATAAATAAGCCCTTTCCCTGGCACATCCCCCCAGACTTGATGCTTATGCCACGGGAGCTCACAATACATCACTCCCACCCCCCACGACTGCCATAGCTCCGCTCTGCTTCAGACCCCCTTGTGCTGTCCCCAATTATTTTTGATGAGAGAAAAATTTTAGGACATTTATAGGCAGTTTCCAAAGCAAATCATGTACACAAAACAAGGAAAATAGACTTGATGCTGTGTTTTTGGCACTCTTCACTGACAGTTTTGGAAACATATGTTTAAAATAAAAACCTTTAGAAATCTCTTCTTGCTGTTCCAATGGCTTGCCTGTATTGTTTTGTTTTATTCCGGGCAATTGTTATTGTTACAATTGAATAATATTTTTTTTTAAGTTGTCCTGTGAGCAGGCCAGCCAAAGCTCAGGCGAGTTGCAAGTCACAGCGCCTGGCTGTATGGCCCGATGGCCTGGGCGTAACTGGACTTCCAGCACGTGCATTTGTTACTCTTACTGGGGTTTCACCCTCTGTCTGTGGAGACACCATCTCCTTGTGTGCACCGTCCTGTTGACTTTGGATGCGGGTCCTTGTGAAGTGCTGTGGGCAGCTGTGGTCCTGGCTGCTGGCCGTGCTTGCAGGCCCCTGGCTCTGAGGGCCACCCTCGCCCCACTGCTTCCCCCACACTCCTTGTGCAGAAATGACCTGCCGGTCCAGTAGGCTCCCAGGCCCCCAGACTTCTCAGTCATGTCAGGAGCAGAGCGCAGTGAGGCCAGGGTTATCTTTGGCCCAAAGAGAAATGAGTCCATATGAAGCCATCCACAGTCTCTTTCCTGTTCCCTTTTCATCCGTCGGCTGCTGGGTCACTCTCGCATCCTCCTGAGAGGCCCTGTCCCCGTCACGACCACAGGCTTCCTGAGGAAGATGGCGGAAGGCCTGGGGCAGAGCAGACAGAGAAGGGGAAGCAGCTGGAGGGACTGGGGCTTGCCAAGGTGGACTGGAAACTTGAAGGAAACAGGTTGCAGAGCCACCTGATTTGAGGGTGAGCTGGGCCACTGGCTCACACATGTGACGTGCCCCAGGGGAGAGAGGGGACACTCGTCTCCTTCTAGAAGGGTGCGCTCCTCCTTCCCACGGGCCTGCCAGGGACCCGTGCGGAGATACAGCTGTTATTATTACGGGCCGGGCAGGGGACCTGCTCCCTTTTGAGTGGGGCAGTGGCAGTGACCACGCAGGCAGGGGCTGGGCTCTCACCCCCTCGTGACACATTTGAAACTCACCTAGCACCTGTCAGGGGCTGTGCGGGGAAGGAGGGCAGCAGGTAACGCCACCGTCACCCCCGCGACCTGCCCTCCTGCGGTCTGCCGGGAGGCGCGGGAAACCATGTGACAGCTTGCCTTCCTCCTCATCAGCACTGCCCCTGGGCCAGCACCTGGGGAGGACGTTTCACCTGGGGGGTCCGGCAGCATCAGCGCTGAGGCCGCAGCCGCGACCCTGGGCGGCCCCCTCCGGACAGCAGGCGGCCGAGAGCATCACCTCGAAAGAATCCCAGGGAAATTTAGACGAACCCAGAGTGAGGAGCATTTCACGGGCAGTGGGGGGAAGGCCTGGGGAGGGGGAGTCTGTTCTGCTAAAAAATGCTGATGTTCTGCTGAAAAAGACAAAGAAAGGCAGTGAGAATGTGCCAGTTTAAAACAGGCTAAAAGTAACGGCTAAAGGGGAGCAGAAAAAGTTCTAAAATTAGATTGTGGTGATGGGTACACTACGCCGTGAGCACTAAAAGGCATCAAATTGTACATTTTAAATCAGTGACTTGGGTGGTATGGGAATTATGTCGCAACAGAGCTGTTTTTAAGAGAAAGGAGAGAAAGGAGAGGTGACAAGACAGCCTAAGGCGATTTGTCGTCCTGGCCGGGTCCTGGAGAGCGCTGTCGGGTCAGTCAGGGTTGGGAAACAAGCAGTGCGTTAGGTAGGCAGTATCACACAATGTGGCCTTAACAGCAGTTTGATTACTGTCCTGTGATTAGTAACAGAATCTTCCTGTTTCCAGGAAACACATAGTGCAATATTTAGGGATAAAGGACCTTGATGTATGTAAGTCACCCACCAGGGCTTTAGAAAAAAAATTGTGTGTGTGTGTGTATTGAGAGAGAGAGCAAGAGTGTGCACAAAGGATAAAGCCAGTAGAATATAATTGACAAATCTGCTTAACAGGTATACATTTGCCGATCATATGATGTTTATTTTTGCAACTTTTCTCTAAGTTTGAAATTCTTTCCAAATAAAAAGTTGGGTTTTTTTTTAAATGCACATTCCTGGGTTCCACCTGGACTGGTGGTGGGCCCGAGCCCCTCGTGAGATTCCCACCCTGAGGTGCGGGACCAGAATCTGAAAAACCCTTTCGGGTGGGACATGGGTCCCCGGGCTCAGGACCCCACTGCCCAGCCCTCGGGAAGCGCCTCCAAACAGCCCATGAGCACTGAGGTTCTTCGCAGTTCTCTTCCTCCATTGACTGCAAAGTGTTTTATTCTGAAACCTTTCCGATGTATTCAAGAGAGGAGAAGCTGTTGCATGGATGGTCCTCTCTGCTGTGGCCTCTCCACTGCAAGCGAATTTCCCCTCTCGGGACAGTAAGCAACATCTGGAGACTCTTTGGTGGTCCCAGCTTGGACTGACGGCTGGTGTCCCAGAGGCAGAAGCCAGGGAAGCTGCTCTACGGCCTGTATGCACGGGACAGCCCACCCCACCGAGAATCGTCCGGACCCCCATGTCTACGGGACCGAAATTGAGACGCCCTGCCCTCAGGGCTGTCAGCCGGATTCAGTAAGTGTGAAGACTCTGCCACGCCTACTTCATCCATTGCCCCCTCCTCCAAGGCGATTTAAACAGACGCCCGACATCATGCCCGTTCGCCCCTCCGCAGGTTAATGTGCATTTCTAAAGCAATAGATAACCACAGAGCCATTGTCACATGTAGCAAGAAAATTAATGAGAATCCCCCCAGGACCATCTAAGAACCAGTCCAGGTTCAAATGGCCTGGACAGAACATTGCTCTGACCACAGAGACTTGAAATGTGATTATTTTATTTTGATAATGTCCACCCTGATGGGGAAAAGAACACTAACTTGACATTTTATCCCTTTTCTAGTGTGATCCTTTTCCCGTTTTTTAACATCCAGGAGTGAACTTAACAGTGTAGCTGGGGTTTTTTTGGATACCAAAGAAATGTTGCTTAATTCATTAGACTTATAGATGATTATGGTATTTTTTTTTCCCAGGGCACTATTAAGAGAGATTACTGAGGCAGATCATTGTCAATTGCATTTTTAATCATTAAATTGTGCCTTCCTCCTCTCAACATACTTGGCTTTTTTTCTCCCTAGACACATGGAAAGCTTTCAGCTTTAAATGAAGAACTCCTTTCTGGAGCATGTTTTTTGAATATGAGTTTAGCAGCACACATGATGTAATCTTAATTCCCAATGTTGCGTGCAAGATTGTGGTGTGAAAATGAAACCATAAATCCCACCTGAATTCTAGTTGCTGGGTTCCTGATAGGAAATGTTCTTCTATTTTTGCCTTTTTAAAAGAAACCGCAAGGTTACCATCTGAGAAACAGATCCGTGGCTGGGGAGCCAGAAATACTGGAAGCATATTTGCCTTTTTCCTGGCCAAAGTGGGTCCAGAGAAGTGAAGTAGTGTCCTGGGCTGCTGGACCGATTTTGTCCTGCACCCAGGACATTTTGGAGATGCAGCAGCTGAGAAGCTACAGCTGGAAGAGAAAGGCTTTCACTTTTAGCCCTGTGCTGTAAGATTTGTCACTACCATAATGCCAGCCACTTTTAAAAAATGCATTTCCAGTAATACATGAGAATGCCTGCAAAGCACATGAACTCAAAAGATGTCATAAGTCTAACAGATTACAGCTTCAGTCAAATATGAACCAGCTAATTATCCCTGTCGTAGTTCTTAACTAATTTTACGATTTGAGATGGCGGTGCTGATTTAAGATCTCTCTTTTTCACGGCCCAGGGCAGTTTTTGTCATGTATTACATTGCTTAACTAAATCAACAAAGTAATTCATATTGCCCTATCCTAAGAAGAATGAAAGTAACATAAAATATTCCCAATCATTGTCCTGACAAAACCCTGTAGACGCTTATGTTAGAGTTAGTCACACTGTTTTGTAATATAGGGGGCTAGAAATGAAAGAAGATGAGGGCGCTGTGAAAAGTGTTCATCTGCCACTGGAGGATGGACATGGAGGGACAAACAGTTCAGAGGCCTGGCGGGGGTGACTGACTGGAACGGCCTTTACCCATCGATGGCCCACTGGCCCTGGCATCTTTCCTTCCCCGCTGCATCCCTGAGGTGCTCAGCAGCGTTAGGTCTAAATGCAAAATCCTCCCAGATACAAATAAAGCTCAGGTAGGCCCTGATCAGGCAGTAAATAAACTAAATGTTTGGAGAGTAGTTACCAGGAAATAGAAAAAAATTCATCTTGGGTACAAGTATTTCTTGAAAACCTAATGACAACCCTTCATCATCCCAAAGATACATGCTTTTTTTTGGTCCTTTTAAAATTTTATTGGAGTCACATATATATGTACAATGCAAAATCTCACATGTTAACCGTGTGCATTTAATGGTCTTTATTACATTCTTAACCTTGTGCTACCATCACCGCTCTCTAATACCAATTTTTTTTCATGACCCCAAATAGGAATTCCATACCATTTAGGCGGTAACTCTCCATTGCCTCCTCCCCCTACCCCACCCCCAGCCCTTGGTAACCTCTAATCTACTGTTGGTCTCTCTGAATTTGCTAGTCTAGGTATTTCATATGAGTGAGATTATACGGTATTTGTCCTTTTGTGTCTGGCTTATTTCACTCAACATAATGTCTTCGAGGTCCATCCGCATTGTTGCATGCATCAGAGCCTCATTCTTTTGATGGCTGATTTGAATGGACAGACGCACATTGTGTTTATCCGCTTACCTGTCCTAGGAACACCTAGGTTGTTTCCACCTCTTGGCCACCTTGAGCAGTGCCACTGTGAACATTGGCGTATGTCCCCTCCCACGCCCTGGTGGCTGCTTAGTGCTGGCGGAGCTCCATACCTGTTTTTGGAGCCCTCTGATTTGGTGTCACGGACCTGAACAGGCAGAGGCCGTGGGCCTTCACTGGGAAGGGGATGTATTTTAACAAATTACGGCTTTTTCCATCCCCTGCTTCCCACTCAGTAGGCCCTTTTATTAAAAAAAAAAAAAAAAAAAGAATATGACTTCCACTTCAGAATGCAAACACGTTGCTTGGTAGCCCCAGCGAGAGGATCTGAATGATATTGAGGGCCAGTTTAGGAAACTTTAGAAAGCTAGGGTCTCTCTCCCTGCCCTACGTCACTCATGGCCTCTATCTCTTGGCAAAGATGGAATGGAAATTTGCAGAGCATAACTGTCTTTGAGTGAGCAGAAAGGAACAAATTTGATCTACCACATATTCTACAAGCCTGGTTCAGTGTAGGTCAATTTTTAAGAGCGCCCAGCTGGCCAGCCTGCAAGTCTGCATGGGAGCTGGCTGGCTAGCTTCCACTGAAGCCAAGAAAATCCCCTCCTGTGCCTCAGAGCACCAATTAATAACATTTCTTCATTGAGCGGACCTGCGTGGGTGAGGAAAACGGGGCTGAAATGCATCCAGTTTTCTGTGAAACAGCTTAACAGGTCATCAGAACTGAAATCTTGCTGAACTCACAGCTCTGGGCCGTTCAGGAGGTGCTGGTTAACAATGGCAGATTCAAGTATCAGCTGGTGTGAGAAAGCAGCACACAGACCACAGGCATTTTACTCTCAGGTTTAAAGCTTTGTTTCTGAGGATTCAAAGCCTTTTGATTCGGTGTTTTCAAATCATTTGGCTAAAAATGTTTTAATGCTAGAAGTTAAGAAATGCCCTTTGAAGATGTGCATATATGTTTTTAAAGTATATATATATTTTGTTTTAAAACCTGAACTAAAGACCAGAGACCTTCTAAGTGGTGGATCTCTTTAGAATTATTGGGTACTTTTTGTTGTTGGTGGTGGTGGTCTTTTGGTATAGGAAGAGATGTTCATACACTGAAACAGCAGCAAACAATAATTACCCTACTACCTCTGAGTGCCTTTGACTTACTTTTCTCTTTCTCAGTTACTCATTCATTCAACAAATGTATATTGAGCATCTGCTCCATTCCAGGCTCTGGTCTAAGGGTTGAGGATACAGAGGAGACCAGACAGATAAGTCCCATTTGTGATGGGGAACATACCCCTCAAACCAACAAAAAACAAATGACAAATGGAGATCAGCACTAGAGGAACCCTGCAGGTCTTGGGAGAGATGCTAACAGGGAAAACCAAATTCAGACAGGGGCTGGCAGGGAAGGTCATTCTGGACATCATTTAGGATGAGGGTTACTAGGAGTTGGCCAGGCAGAGAAAGAGGGAAGAATGTTCCAGACCGAGTTGGAAAGGGGGATGGCCTTGGGGAACTGAAGGGAGGCCACAAGCCTGAGTGGGGGAGCCCCACAAGAAAAGAGGTAAAATGGACCTGCCACATGTTGAGGAATTTGAATTTTATTCCTGGTCCTATGGGAAGCAGTTTGGGATTTGCTAAAATTGCAGGAATACAATACACTGAAATGGGTTGGTTTTTGCAATGGGGATTTATTAGGTTACAGATTTACAGTTCTAAGGCCGTGAAAATGTCCAGACTAAGGCAGCAGAAGGAAAATACCTTCTCTGTGGTTAGGCTGGTGGTATCTGGGTCTTCTCTGTCACATGGGAAGACACTTGGTGACATCTGCTGGTCCTTCTCTCCTGGTCTGCTTTCAGAATGGCTCTCTCAGCTCCTGTGGGTCCTTCTTACTTCTCCCGGGCATTTTCTCTCTAAGCTCTCTGGGCTTTTACTGTCTTTTATCCTCATGAAGGACTCCAGTGAAGGATTAGACCCATCTTGAATGAGCTGGTTGACATTCCAACTGAAATACTCTAATCAAAAGGTCCCACCCACAGTAGGTCTGCCCCCACAAGAATGGGATTAGAAGAACATGGCTTTACCGGGGTGCATTTACAGCTTCAAACCAGCACAGGTTTTCAGCAAAGGGACTCGATCTGAGTTTTGTTTTAAAACCTTCACTCTGGCTGTTGTGTGGGAAGTGGATTAGAATAGAGTAAGAAGAAAAACAAGGAGGCCTGTGGGAGAATGTAGCAGGAGGTCAGGGAAGAGAAAATGAGGGCAAAGATAAGGGAAAATGGAGGGTGAGATAGGCAGAAGCCAACGGCTTATGAATAATAATGATCACTTACATATACTGATCACGCAATGTGTGCCAGGCATGTTTGTAAGTGGTTAGCATATATAATTTAATCTTCACAACTATCCTATGAGGTGGGTACAATTATCATTCACAGTTTGAGAAAACTCTAGAACTACTAGATTAAATCTCTTGGCCAAAAGAACATGGCAGAACCAGAATTGTTTCCCCCATGGCTGCAGAGCTATGTTTTGAAGGTTGGTTTGTTGTCTTGTCTGGATAGTTATTTCTTAGAACTCTATCAGCCTGAGCATCCAGCAGATAATGATTGAAAGGGGAGTCGGGCATGGGCTGGATCTGGCTGGGGCCTCAAAAGCTGCTAAGGGATCCATACCCAACCCTCAGAGCACTCAGCCCAGCTGGACAGGCGTTTCCTTTGGCTTTAGTCTCTTTGTGCACTGTTTTCCGTCATTCACTTGGGTAAATGCATTCCTTAAAATAATCAACCATGAATGTTGTTAGACAGGAGGGGAGGAAGGCATGTTTTTTCATGTGCAAGTGATAGCCAGAGACTGGGTGTAAGGTACATTTAACATCTCGCAATCTGGGTCCATTGCCACTTAGGCTCTGTGACTTAGATTTCTTAATGCCTCTGAGACTTGATTTCTACATCTATAAAATGCAATAACACCCACCTCAAGTGTAATTATGAAAATTTAAAAGACTAATAACTCTACCCTGTCCTGTCTCCTCCATAGAGCATGTTGGTGTTCAATGAACAATAGTTTAAACGTACCACTTGCAACCAGGGCGAGGATGGACAGTTCAAAAATGAATTGACAGTTGACTTTGCTTCCCATGTCAAACCCAACTTGATTATATTCCAATCCTCTCTAGCACCAATGAATAATAATAAATGGGCTTGATTCTTCACTGGCACTTTTTAATTTTTCATAAGCCTGAATGTATGAAATAGTGTCAGCCTTTCCCGCACTGCCGCACATAAAATGATGCACTTAAATTGCCGTTCATTTAGATATGTCATCAGAACCCTGACTCATACATTTCCTAATTGCTCCTTTCAGTTTTGATGCCAATAAATGGGGGATTGACATACCTACTCAACCCAAACTACAGATTCTTTATAATTATTTTCAAGACAGAAGTTGCCAGACTAAGTACACTTGTCTGCTTAACGGGAGCTAGGCAGGAAAGGAAAATGTAAAAGTAAGGAAATTGCCTAAGTGAAGCAATAAGAGCCTGGGTTCTGAAGTCCCACAGCCTACACGGTACCAGCTGTGCAACCCTGGGCAAGGAACTTAACCTCTCTGTGCCCGGGTTTTTCATCTCAAAACACACACCTACCTACTAGAGTGATTGTTAAAGTTAAATAAGATAATGCATATGAAGTACTTTTACTTAGTAAGAGCTCAATCAAATGATGGCTCCTGGTGCTGCTGCAGCTCCTACAGCTAGCTGTTATTTTTTAAAAGGAAGGAGGAAAATTCTGAAGCTTAAGGGAAATGGCTGCTTTTTACCTATGATGCCACATACATTTGAAGAGGTAATGTAAACTAACATATAAAATCTATTCTTGTGATCCATTCTGAGAGAAGTGAGTGTGGGACTTTATTTGCTTTTGGAAATAATGATTTACTGGTTTTCAACTTTTTCTCTCCATCTTACTAACCCTAGTTTTCTTAAGCTTGTGCTAATTAAACTTGTCAAATCTCAGATGCTGAAGACAGTTATAGCATATCAAGAAGCAGCCTGAAACAGGGTGTGAGGCCACATTCAAATAGACTTCCAGACGATACATAGCCCTTAAAAAGCAGACAGAGTACCCCAAATCTTGGAGGCATGATAGCAGGAGTGTGGCAAAGGCGGACATCCCATCATTTTACACCTATTCTTATTCTGGGATGAAAAAGGCAGTTGACAGATCAGCCCTAGCCTTCTCAAATGTTTTTTTGCACAGAGTTTAAAGCAGTCAGAGATGGTTTTATGTGATCTGTTTATTTTGTGAATGGATAGATCATCTGAATAGCCCCAAATGACTGTGAGAAAGCATTTTTCAGCATAAATGTCAAAAATTCGTTCCAAAATTCTCTGTGTGTATGACTTATAAATGGAAGCAGTATATTAAGAAATTATTTTGCAGGAAACAAAATTGTCCCCTATCACTCCCAAAATGCTGTATCAACAATTCCATCTATTACAGCTTGTGAAACTAAATATGAAAGAGCTGGAGAAAGGAAAGTTTTTGTTTTATTTTGTTTTGTTTTTAATTCCAGGAAACAAAATAAGTTGTTTTGATCATTTTGGGTATTTTAGCCAATGGAGAATCACAAAAGAAAATGGAATGTAAATGCTCCACTGTTCTCACAGATGTACAGTTCTAAATAGTCAGGATTCCAAAATGCTGAAATTATAACCAAAAATAATTTGGTTTTGTAACCAAGTTGAGTTGAATTGCTAATGGAAACAGCATAAGCCCCATTTTCAAATATGTGTTCCAGCATTATTAAAAAATTTTCAGAAAATTATGGAATATGATTTGCCACTGCTTATTTTCCGAACCTTCAGAAGCAGGTGCTGATGTTGCTTCCCAGGAGGGAGGTGTTGACCGGCGGTTAGGGTGAAGCAGGCCTTGGAGCCAAGAGAGCGAAGACTGAGCTTCACAGGCTTGGCTATGTGGCTTTGGATAAGTCCCTTCAGCTCTCTGCAGGTTTCCTTTTCTTTACGAGGCAGATAGTAACAGTGCCTACCCCACAGGATCTCCGCTAAGATAAAGTGAAAATGGACATCACAAAAACATGTAGCTTGGGTGCTGCAATGGTGGCTCAGTGACAGAATTCTCGCCTGCCATGCCAGAGACCTGCGTTCGATTCCTGGAGCCTGCCCATGTCAAAACGGACAGACAAAAAACATGTAGCTCAGAGCACCTCTCACTATGAGCAAAGGAAGATGGCGATAACTGACGCTGATGACAACACAAGGATGGGTGAGGTTTGGGTTTGCTTTCACTCCCAAAACCAGGATTCCGAGCCTAAGTTATTTACCAGGTTTTATGCCTTTCTCCATAATGAAACCAAAAAGCGTTCATGTTTGCAGAGCCCACACTGTAAAAGCAAAATCAAACTGGGGAAATACCAGATACCCTTGGTTCCTTTTCATTATCCTCTTTTATTTCACATCTCAGTACAATGGTTTTATAGAAAATCATTCAACAGCTGTCCGACGGCTCGGTTAAATAGTCTGGAACAGCCTATGCTGTCAGTGTTGAGCTCCAGGGTTCCAGGTGTCTAGGTTTTTTGCTGAAAACCAGAGTAAGTTCTTTCAGAAAATGTTAGAGTCCAGTCTGGGTGCATACTGGTTTTCCTCTCCTTCTTTTCTCCATATTTATTCAGCCCTGGTTGCCAATACATAACTTTCAATAAAGGATACTGATTTTAGTAACTGGGAAAATCCTGATCATGATTTTTTAATTATAATTTTTAGCCTGTGTTGTGCTTCGTTTAAACTCCAGGCAGTTTATCCCCCATATGAAAGTATTCGTAACTATATTTTCAAATCCTCGTAGGAGAAAATCATTATCCAAATTTATATATGAATGATTTTGTAATTTGTGGACTAATAACTTGTGGCAAAGTAAATCTTCAGCAGAAAACCAGACTGGATACTTTGTTTGAATACCAAATCGGTTTGCTAGGAAGAAGAAATCACTGAAGCCTGCATTGTATTATTTAATTGCAAAGAATGTACGTGGTGCCTCCTGGAGGTAATTGACAAACAAGAGCTGTCTTGTGACACTTTTATATGAGTATGATGCACAGAATAATTAAATCCAAGACCATACCCTTATGCTTCAAAGAAATAAACAGAAAAAGTTGGCATGTCATCTGTGGGTTTTCTCATATTCTAAGTTAATTGATGCCAATCTCTCAGCTTTCATTTCCCTGTTTCTCTCATTTAGACATTTCTCAAATTGGTAAGTTGTCAGGGTTTAACCTGAAGACCTGCCAGCAATTGGAATTCTTGAAATAACAAGGAATAAATGTGATTGTCCCATCTCATGCCCCCTCCGTGATCACTGAAAGCAATTTTGAGCTCTATTTCTTTTATTTATAATTGATCCAATTAGCTTGGACACATTGGGTTGCTTTTCTATAACAACTATTCTGTTTTTATCATCCATTTATTTATTAAAGCCCCTACTCTGTGCTAAGCTTTATGCTGGGCTGAGGGGGGGTAGATTGTGCCCTTTAGCTCAATTCAGTGTGGGAGGAAGACCAGTGAACAAGAAATATAGGGTAGGATTAGGACTCTGTTAGGGAACTGCCCTGACAGAACACAAAGAGGGGCGTTAATGCACTACGGGGGCAGGGGGCGGTTAGGGGGCTGGACAAGAAGGGCTCTCAGAGGTCAAAGTGAGTGTTTCTTCCTGCCCTGCCATGTTTAGGAGAATAAAATGTCATTTTAATTAAGTCCATCATATCCTGTCTAAATTATATAATGGTAAATTGAGAGTAATTTCAATATTGAAAAATATTAAATATTAAAAATAATTTAGAAATACTTTTTTCAGGAGTGCCAAAAATTATGTTAGGAACAACTTTACCTAAATCATGATCTTTTAATGCAAAGCCTAAATGATCATTTTCATCCAAATATGCCCAAAGACCTTGGAATTGGAACAATGTTCTACTGCAAAGAGCAGCGTCTCTCTACGTTCTCCCAACTTAGCCTACAGAAAATGAATGTCTTCACCGTCACGCCAAGCCACTATCCAGACCTTAGACACACAGTGTAGACTGCTCCCTGGATGTATCCAAGAGAACATCTCTCGGGCACCTCATCTTCAACATGGCTAAGAGGGAACTCCCTGTCTCCTCTTTAGCTCAGTTGACATTGCCCCTCCTCCTGACCAGTGGTTTTCAGATTCTTGCCATACAGAAAATCCTGTAGAATTTGACTACCTAAGCCATTCCTGATTCTGCCCCACGCCAGGGTTTTCCAGCCCTATGTCTCACGTCCTGTCCGGCCCTTTGTTCGGGCTTCTGTACCAGCCTTCTACCTGGCCCTCCTGCTGCCCACTTTGCCTCCCCACCCTCAGTCTCATTCTACATGGTCGTCATGCTCCAAAGAGTATGTCTACTCAGGTCACTGCTGTTTTCAAGGTTCTGTCTCAAGCCTGCTATCTTAGCAGCAGCATCTCTCCCTCCCTCAATTTTGACTCCACAAAACCTCAAAACTCCGTGTAGTTTTATATCCCCTATGTCCATCTCCTGCTAGCATACTGTGTTTGCACCCTCCATGATTTTGACAGTCACCTCTATCTGGAATGTTCTCCTCCTCGTTACCGACCCCTCACCCCACCTCCCCACCATTCCACCCTCCATTCAGCCTGACTTGTTCTTCCACGTCCTATTTGACTCACTTGGGTCCCACCCTCCCAAGTGAGCTTCTGGGTTAGAAGCCTTTCCTCAGACGTCCCACAGTGCTCTGGGCATCTCTCCCTCGTGAAGCTCCAGTTATCCTCTGAGTCTGTGCCCGCCATCAGATGGGAAGGGTTGGGTGTATCATTTATAGCACCCAGCGCAACAGAAGTGGCTCAAATGAGATAATATTTAGGTGTCATTTGTAACATCAAAATGAATGGAAAAGAGCAAAATCAACTCAAAGTTAAAATATACTTTATTTTCTGACAGAGAGAGAAATAGACTACTTTGTTATGTCAGCTAATATAATAAGCCAAGAAAAGATGTTCTCATGAAATCATGCATTTACCCTCTGTTTCCATTTGCTGACACAAGAGAATCCCTCTAATTGGATTTTTGGGGGGAGGTTGGGGGGAGTTTAAAGGAAATGGGTTCATTGCTGTCACATTTCCAGTACACCATTGTCCGTCCGTCATCTTTCCCAGTTTTCTCAAGGGGATTTTGACTCCCAGCATCTTTTAAATTGCACACATATCTGGGAAAACCACAACTGAGCAACTTTTCAGTTTCATCTTAGGTTGTGGCACCTGAGAAGGTATGGGGCTTGTGTCACCTATGACTGGGAAGTGTGGTGGCTTAGAGATATATACACAGAAAAACACGTTCTTAAACCTAATCCATCCCTGTGGGGGTGCATCCTTGTAAATAGTCAGGATGGGTCTTAATCCTGTGGCTGAAGGCCTAATGAGGAAGGTCACAGAGAGAGAGAAAGCTGGAGAAAGTAGCCAGAAGCTGGAAGTCAGCTGGACCCAGGAAGAAAGAGAAAGGAGAAGACGCTGCCATGTGCATCATCATGTGACAGAGAAGACGCTGCCATGTGCGTTGTCAGGTGACAGAGAAGACATTGCCACGTGTGTTATCATGTGAGAGAGAAACCAAGGTCCACTGGCGGCCAATCCCAGAATGCCATGGTCTTCAGGGAGACAGCATCACCTTGCCTTTGCCTTAATTTTGGACTTCTAGCTCCAAAACCATGAGCCAGTAAGTACCCATTGTTTAAGCCAACCCATTGCATGGGTGTTTGTGTTCAGCAGCTAGAAACTAAAGCAGGAGGGGAGAGACCTAGACAAAAAGGGAATGTGTCTGCAGCAGTCTCCTCACATTCATTCATTCATTCATTCATTCTCCCACTCAATGCATATTTATCCAGCAGTTTGCATAGGCACTCAGTGATTTCCTGCTGCCTAGCTCCATGGCAGTGAAGAAAGCAAATTCTAAAGCCAAACTCCCTGGACCCTGCCGTATACCTCTTGATATCTCAGCTTCCTGATTTCAACTGGGGATAAAAAATATCTAAACCATAAGACTCTTACGAGGATCAAGTGAGGTACATGTTAAGGGCTCAGAACAGCTCCCCCACAAACACACACACACACTCTTCCTTCTTATGAAATGTCTTGAGAGGATATAATCCTGCTTCTGAGCTATAAATCGACATTTCCAGGCTTTATGAGAAAACCTTCAGAAGGTACAAGTCACTCGGTGCTTGGCAGCCTGGGCTACGCTCAGAAACTTCATTCACTCTCTTTCAGCAAGCAGAAATATACAATACCATTTTCAAGCTCTCCAGAGCCCCAGGTATGTCTGTGTTTGTATTTCTGCTTAATTCAAATGAAGTTTGGGTAACAATGAAAAGTAGATTTTTTTTAGGCAAAAAAAAATCCATTGGTCTTTACTGTACTGTATTGAGTCACATTTTAGAACCTCACAATTAATTTTACTGCTGTTAAACCCCAAAATTACTCTGTCAACAAGTTTTCCGACAGGCGTCTACCAAAAGCTAATCTTCTCTAAGCTCCAGCTTTCTTGATGGATTTTCCACGTAGTTCAGACTTGAAACGAGTTTTCTCCTTTGACAACCATCCTGCAAGGTTAGGCCTGGGTAGAAGGCCTTAAATTATGTGTCTCTGATCTATAAATTTCTCTGTACATTACTCCCCTTCGCTTTAGGTAACAAGGATCCAAAGTTGTTAAGAACTGAATTACTAAGTTATTAATAAGATATGGGATAAAATAATAAAATTATTAATAAAACTTAATTTGTCAATTATAGGACAGTTGGCAGATAAGTGTGTTTCTTTTTTAAGATGTGGGATGTTTTTCCAAATGTCTGACCTTACTTCTCCTTTCACAATGATACTGAAGCTGATCAGTAGCCTGGCAACTTCGCTTGCGAGGCTGTTATGATAAATGTCACACAGTGGGTTGGCTTAACCACAAGAATGTATTTGCTCACAGCTTTGAGGCTAGGAGAGGCCTAAAATCAAGGTATCAGTAGGACTTGCTCTCGCCTAGCCAGCAACTGGAAGCAACTTCTAGCTTCCAGTTCTTTCTCTTTATAAAACCTCTAGTAAAATGGATAAAAAGACCCACCCTTGTTCAGTTGAGCCACACCTTAACTGGAAAGAACTTGTTCATGCCCGACCTATGATAGCTTTATACCTGCGGTACTGTGGATTAAGATTAAGCACATGTGTTTGTTGGGGTTCACAGGGAATCCCACCTCATGCCAGTGATAGACAATCCCAGCTCCTCATCTGGCTCTCTTCCCTGCCATCAGGCCAGCCTTCCACCTGCTCCTCTGTAGCTCGGGACCCTTGTCCCTCTCTGTCCCATTTCTACAGCCCCTCCCTTTCCAACAACCCACTCCACTCAAGCCCCTACCATCAAAACAACCATCTCTCAGCTTCACATCCAAACTCTCTGTTCCCTTCAGAGCCATTCTTCTGGAGAGATACATGGACTGTCCCTGTCCCCTTCACAGCCACATCTATTTCTGCTGCGTCCTGCACCTGTCCTTGTCAAGGTCACCAGGTCTCTGATGCCTGCCCGGGGGTCTCTGCTGTGTGCTGCAGCTGGCCACAACCTCTTTCTCCAAACTCCTCTCCTTGGTACCTCTCCCACCTCCCTCCACTAGGGGAAGGTATATGTGGCCTGAGAGCCAGGGCCTTTAGGGAATTTAGCCTCCCCCAGCATGATTTGCATACTTCAGGGTAGAGGGAGAAAAATCCTGGAGACAAGGAAAATCCATGCACCTTCAAAGTGAGTGTGAAAGATTGTCTGTGTTTTATATTTTGGGCGTACTCTTGGAACACTTGCTATTAAGTACAGTGCACCCCAGACTCATTGTGAGTGTCTGACTGATTTAAACCAGGCATATCCTAAGCATATCAAAATCTTTATAGCACATAGAGATCCTCCTCAATTCTGGACTTGGCTGGGAGGGTCTAAAGAAGTCTGACTCTGTAAGAAAATTATTTCTTGTACTGTCACATTTGCAGCTTCTCCACTTCTTTTCCTTCCTTACCATGTTCATCAGGGCTTTGGCTGCAAAACCCCATTCGAGCCCACTGAAGCAAAAGGCTTTGTTGAAGAAGGGGAGAGGCGGAGTTGCCACCAGGGGCTTATGGAAGACCTTCCCCTCTCTGTGCTTTGGCTCAGCAGTGTGATTTGCTTTGTCCTCTAGCCAGCATGTTTCTGAAGCAGTAGACCAGGTGGAAGGAAGCTCTGTGATCTCATAGAGGCTGGAAGCCCAAGAGAAAAGACCTCTTCCCCAGAAGGTCCAGCTCAGAGTATGCTGTGGGGAAGGTTTGCAGT
Organism: Myrmecophaga tridactyla; assembly: GCA_004026745.1. Lineage (NCBI taxonomy): Eukaryota > Metazoa > Chordata > Mammalia > Pilosa > Myrmecophagidae > Myrmecophaga > Myrmecophaga tridactyla. Next base: position 33,536 of record PVIY010021372.1, read on the forward strand.
TGCCTTAGCTTGGGTGCCATATTCGCCCTTGCAGTGCAGTGGCTCCCAGCAGAACCTAGCGGAGTGGCAAGCACTCTTTGAAGATGAGAGCGAGCAGACATCCCCATCTCTGTCTACTCGATCTTCTGCAGAACTCAGTATTTAAAACATTTTGTGTTTCCTTATCATCCAGGCAGATAAATCCAGGCTTGATTCAGCATCCGTCCTGGTCTTGTGCAGACCTGGTTCCTCAGATCCCGACGTTTCAAAGCGGGTCATCCTTTGCCTGGGCTGCTGTTCTCCTCCCTTGCCTGGCTGACTCCTCCTCCATCCTTTGGGGCTGGTGGTCAGCTCCCTCTGCAGAGCCCCCAGCTTCTAGGCCACCCAGTAAGGCTCTGCCCATACCTCTGTGACAGCAACGCCACGCTAGGTTCACATTTATCTGTCATCCCACCAGGATGCATTTTCCCCAAGAGTAGGGCTTGGTGTTATTTTCCTTTGTATCCTGCAACTAGTACCACATCTGGCACATAGTAGGTACACAGGAAATATTTTTTGTGGCCTTGTTGAATAGGACAAAATAGTGCAAGTTATACAAGAAGCTGCAAAATACTCTAAAATCTAAACAAACCCATGCTTTGCTATCTTTGATGAAGCTCTAGGAGATTGCATACAATTTTAGTTCTGATAAATGGGGATTTTTCTTTTTGTTTATCTTAGAAATTACATATTTGACTATGTCTCTGATCATTTTGCCTCATTTCATTCAGAGCTGCTTTTAAATGTTTCATTATCATTCTAATCTCTTCTTTGACATTTTGATATTGACAACTGTTTCTTTCCCTGTGGGAGAGCCAGCAGGGGCAATACTTGTAGGTCCAAAATTATTTTTCCCAACAGGACAGATCCAATGACCCTAGTCTACAGAGCCTTGTGATTTCTCTCATTCGGAGTGTGTTGCTTGTGCACGTGTGTGTGTGTGTGTGTGTGTGTGTGTGTGTGTGTGTGTGCACGTGCGCGCATGCACTGGAAGGGAGAAAGGGGAAGGTTCTTCGTGGATGATGTGGACTATTGTCTCCAGCACACACATCTGGTTCTCCCTGGACAACTTGAACAAGCCTTCGGAGGCCTGATCTGATCGTCTGCAAAATAAGGAGCGTGGTGGACGACCTCCCTTGCTGTCCCCGACCTTGACATTGACGAGCAACAGATCGGTGTAATTCCACACTTATCGTTTCATGTTGCTTTTATTTTTCTGCAGAGGTCTCATTGGTAACGGTTTCACGGAAACCCATTACCGGCAAGATGGCACTGCGGTCTCCGTCACTCGAAATCACACGGTAATCCCTGCATGTTTGCATCACCGTAATACTGTACTATCAAATCTTTGCTTAAAGTTTGTTGTCATTTAATCCTGAGCAAAGTCACATGGGCAGATTCTTTCTGTAGACCACCAAAAGAGCTTGGGAGTCATTTAGTGTTCAGGCATTATATTACGTGTCCAGAAAAATGTGGCCCTTGCCAGGTATGTGCCAAGAGTCCTTGGGGCGGGGGTGGCTTCATTGCAGGGATGACCTTGAAACTCCATACTAAGGACAGTTGGGCAGACCTTTTCTAAAGCCTAAATAAGTGAGTCAAACTTCAGGATGGCTCGAATAGCAATCATATCTGGGCCGAACTCTGCTACATTTAACTCTGAAGTACCTTAAAGAAATTCAGAGAAAAATGGGCTCTGTTCAACCTCCTTATCATAAATGGATACACAATGTTGGTGTGATTCCATATCATGGTTATTACTATAATATGACATCTATTACCTTTTCATCAACCTCTCTGGCAATTGAAATTTTATATGTATTTTGGACACAATGCTGAATTTTTTGTCACTTTAACAGACTTTTACTGTACACCCTCTGTGCACAGCCTCATGTGAGAACGTGGAAATTCAAAAGGAATAAGACAGAATCACTGGCTTCTAAGGACTAGGAGGCTTATTTGTTTCAAGGAGATGTGGGTATTTGTTTGAAAAGAATAAACTTATAGAAAGGTTTTACATTTATAACTGAAGCTTTGTCAAATAGCCATACTTATCTGCAGTAATTTCTCCCTTCTCTGCGTTATGCCAATATGTTTTTTCTTTATCCCACATTTGTTGTTTGGTACTGATGAACTGAGGCTTTCAGATTTCAGCCAATATCATGGAATGAGTTGCTTCAGCTCTCACAACCCAAAGAAAGCACATAGAAATCATAGATAAAATATAAGAAATTTTGTTAATGCCCTCGGTCAAGCTTTGAAAGAGAATTGGAGAAATCCACAGGAGGCAGAAACAAAGAATGTAAATGCAGAGAAGTTGACTGGTGAGTGGGGTCATGGAACCCAAAGGGCTCTTTAGGACCTAGAAGGAGCCTGGTGCCAAGGGGCTTAGAATGAGAGAAGTGGGTGCTTGCAATTGCAAACCCTGCAAAAGCTGGGTCCCCAGGAAATCTGCTTCCTCGGTGAAAAAGGATCAAGAAAAACTCTTGCTACTGGCCCAGAGAAGGGGGCAAAGAAGAGAGTTATCTGCCAGGTGTCCTGGATTAAAACAAGAGTTCATAAAAATTACAGAAATTGAAATTCCAGCTTGTCTCATGCACATATGTTGGGAATAGGTGGACTGATATATAGATTTATAATATGGGAATTCCCAGTCAAGATACTGGCCTCAAAACCAGTCCTTAATAAATGAAATCCCCATTGCCTTGGCTGAAGCCAACCCAAAATAGCTCACTAGGGATATTTCTTTAACCCAAATTATTTGAGATATCTACACAAAAAATAAGAATAATAAAAATGTTGAGGATGCGTCCAAAATCAAAATTACAAAGCACACAAGGGAAAAAGCCACTGTAACCAAACATCACCAGACAAGAAAAAGGAGAGGATAGTATATCAAGGAACACAAGATAATAAAGAAATCAGAGAAAGTTTTAAATGTCTTAAAGAGAACTGAATAAGAATTTACCTCTAATAGAAATTTCAAAATGTAAAACATAGGGAAAATTTTAAACAGAGTGTGATGAGAATTTCCTTGAAGAAATTGAAGAAAGACATGAATGAGTCTTGAAGAAAGGCCAGATGTCAAGCAGGATGGCTTATCCTGAAATTGCAGAGCACCAAAGATAAATTCCAGAAACCAGCTGAGAAAAAAAAGAGAGGTTTGTACAAAATAAAGACAACTAGACTGGCAAGAGTTCTCAAAAATTTAAGAGAATTAAAGGGAAATTACTATCAACGTCAATTCTTTATTCAACTAAGGTATTTTTAAAAACTAAGAGTGAAGTAGATATTTTCATACAAAGACAAGAGAATTTACTACTCACAGATTCTACCAAAGAGAATCTACCAAGGAGGAAATTGAACATAGAGGCAAGGGCAAACAATATAACTGTGTGTGAATCTATCTAAATAAGGTATTTAAAATAATTATGGCAATAAATGACTAAAGTTTGGTTTAAAACAAGATGGATAAATAGATTTAAAGCATTTAAAAAATTGTACAGGGAAAAAAAAGAAATGCTGAAAAACTTTATATTTTGATAAGTAAAGTACATACTTTACAAATTTAAGTATAACTCTTACAAGAATAGAAAAAATAAGTATACAATTCCAAATAAATAAATTGAAGAAAAATAGGTTCTCACCCCAGTAGAGAACAGGAAAGAAGGAAAAGAAATAAAAGAAGTAGAGTACATATTAAAACACAAGATAAAATGAGTCAACCTATATCAGTAACAGTATTTTGTATAACATGCTGAATCCACTTATTAAAATAAAATCAGATTATCTGCTGAGAATATAAAATCCAGCCATAATTTTTACAAGAATCATACTCAAAGTACAGAATTGTTAGTAAAGGAATAGAAAAAGATAAAGCAGATAAATCTTAACTGAAGAAAGCTGTTGGAGTAGGAGTATTGTCAGACCAGCTAGAGCTTAGGCAAAAAAAAAAAAAAAAGGCATTACTGAGGATAAAGGAGGTCATTACTTAATGTTAAAAGGAGCAACTCACCAATATGGTAAAGATTATGAACTAGCAAAATAGTTTCAAATTATATAAAGCAATAATAGAAAGAATTAAAAGGATACGTTGATAAATTGACAGCAAGAATGGGAGATTTAAATATATCTCTCTCAGAAATGAAGATAAAAAATCAGGAGAAATTAATGAAAAAGAAGACAATAGAAAGGAACACTTAAACGAAAAGCTACTTCTTTGAAAAAAAATTAATAAATGAAATATTTATGTAAGTGATCAGTACTAAAAAAGTGAACAAAAGTGACCATGAGAAAGATCTATAAGTGAGCAAAATTAGGAATACAAAAGAACATAACTATTGCAACACAGATTTTTAAATCATTAGAATGTGATTAAAAAAACATTTTCTTAAAAATATAAATTGTCAGCACTAGTTTAAGGTAAACTAAAAATATTTAAATATAATTGTATAGAAAAATTAAGTCAGTAATAGTATTTTAAAAATCTACCTATACAAATAACATCAGACCCAAATAATTTTAGCAGGTGAGTTTATCAAATTTATTGAGAAACACATGGTTCCTGAGAACCAAAAAAGGAGCATACCCAAAATGCCTAATTTCCATTATGAACACAGTAGTAAAAATCCTCGGTAAAATATTTGCAAACCATATCCAGCATACATTTTTAAATATACTGTATAGAACCAAACAATACTTATCTCAGGAATGCAAAGATAGTTCAAGCTTAGTCTACCTAATTAGTGCAACAATGAGCACCTTGACATGACAAAACATTCTAGTTGATACTGGTTTTCAATTATAACCTGTACTAATTCTTATGTTGATTCTAAGAGCTCTTATGGGTGAGGTATGTTTCTCATACTCCCTTTCTGCCCTCATAGAGCATCACTTAGCATCTTGTATATGCTAGATTTTCAAAAAATGATTTGTTTAACCATTGCAGCATCTTAGATGATGTCAGTCAGAATTCACTTGTTCACTCAAAAAGCATTTATAAGTACTTTTTGTATGCAGAAACTGTCTATCAGGCTTCTGTGGATACATGTTTAATGAAACATATTCCTTGGCCTCTTAGTTCTGCTGGAAAGGTAGGGCATTTAAAAAAAAATAACTGTTGTAATACAATTGCTACAATAAGAAGGGTATACAAAATACTCCTGGAACATCATAGAGGCAGCAGTTAGTTTTAACTGGTTGGTGGCTGTTCCTCTAAGAAGATGATATTCCAGCTGGGTCTTTAATAATGCACAAAGATGAGGGGCTAGATTGGTATGAAACCTTTCAATCTAAGGCGTTTTGACGTTATCCTACTAAAAATTGGGAGCTATAGAACGTTTCCGTGCAGAGGAATAATATGTTCAGTTTTATGCTTTAGGAAGGTTCTCTGATGGCAGAATGGAGAGACAATTGGTGAGAATACTGGTAGACAGGAGGCAAGAAGATTTGTTAGAGACCTGTTGTAGCTGATGAAAGTTTCACTTATGAAAGTTGGCCTTGGAATGGATAGGACTGACCAGACTCAAGAGAACTTGAAGATGCAGAAGAGACAGGTCTGGGTAGTGGAGGGGGAAGTGGCACCGGCTCAGCCCTGGAGCTTAGACCTTGGAGGGACCATCTGTTCCTCACTCGTGCAGTTAAGGGCGGCAGGCAGGCAGAGGGCATAACGACTGTGGCTTTGTCCTCATTGAGTTTGCACTGGACAGCCGAGGGAAGATGTCCTGTACTCAGTTATGTACATGAATCTGGAATACAGGAGAAAAACAGAGGCCAGAAATTAAATCTGAGGATCAGCCTCATGTATGGGTGATAGCTGCTGCCATGAGTTCATACTTGACTTTCCATTTTGTCTTTTCTTTCCCAAGATGATCTCATTTAAAAGAAGCTTTAGATTTATCACTTAATGCCGTCTGCACAGTGTAAGTTGTTATTCCAAACAGAAGCAGAAAAGAGATCCCAGTTGTTATACTGGCCTAACAAGTGTCCTCCAAGTGTCCATTTGCTGTGATAGTGAATGCACTTGTCTTATATGGACCTGTCTAGAAGATGCTAGAGACATTGCTTCCAAAATTATTCTAACAGTTTCATCATTTCTGTTTCAATCTCCCTTAATAATTTGCTTTTTTCTGGGCATCTTTTTTTTTTTCCCCCGTTTTCTCTCATTTGAGAAGAAAACCACGATAAGAGAGAAGAGGGAGAAATAGAGAACTAGCTATATGAGGTCCAGCGCTGCCCCGTCGGATTTGGTTTTGGACTTGGATTGAGAAAGTGGAGGGCTACGAATCGAAGCCCCAGGAGAACAGCCTGGATGGAAGAGTGCCAGCCCATGTGCAGTAGTTGTCTCTGGGTGTGGGGGACTTCTTTTTTCCAGTCTCCTCTCTCAGTGGGTGTGCAGAGAGAGGTGGGGGCTTTTGTCTTTCTCCCCATTTTCCTGTGATGGGACTGTGTAGACAGGTAAATGACTGCTCCATCCCTCCACGCTCTGCATGGTTGTGTCTCCAGCTGGGAGAGGAGGTGTCAGGTCCTGACAACCCCTGATCCCCATTCACTGGCAGGGTATGGAGCCCCTGCACTGGACAGGCAGTGCCGCTTGTCATGCTCTGTCTTCGCTAACAGCCAGGCAAGCTTGCCCCAGCCCCCGGAGAGCTGCCTGAGTAAGAGGGTTTTGTTTTCTCAAGGCGGGTTTCAAGGCTTTAGCTGGCAAGAAGATGGGTGGTGATGGGGAAAGGTTGGAAATTGCAGGAAGCCTGACTTCTGCGCAGGCTGGAGATGTATCCTCTGATAGAATATACCTTTTTAGAAGTATATACACTGATACTGTCTATATGATCTTCATCTCACTTTTGAATGTATCTTTGGTAAAAGAGGTTAATTGGCACACCAACCCTCCTAAAATAACGAGTACTTAGTGTTTTTACAACTAGAGAATGACTTTTCATTTAATCCAGCAGCTGCCTTCAGAAGCATCCATTCCTTCCAGCGCACGTCTGAGTTGGCAGCTACATAAGATAAGGAGGGAATATTCTTGTTCACTAAACAGACCCAAAGCCCTAAGCAGCTGCTCCCCCCAGCAGAAGCCCCATGACCAGAGCCCAAGGCCTCCTTTTGTCTTTGGTGGCGTGGAGACAGATGTAGCCTTTCAGGTTCTGTTTTTACTGAGTCAGGCTGGAAAACAGAAAGAAATTTGCTGACTCATCCACCTCGCCCCCAAAGTCAGCACATAATGAATTTTCATAAATTTATAATTATATATAAAATAAGAACTGCTTTTGGCTAAAAGTCCTTTTTTTTTTTGTCCTTTTAATCTCTCAACAATCAGTGTAAGCTAATTGACTCAAGCAGAGTAGTGGCTGATTTCAATTTTGAAGCTGAGCACTTTTCTTTTATCTTTCGATTGTCCCAACAGGCCGAAATATTTGTGGCTTTGTCCTTTGCTGGCCACATGTAAGGGAAGACTCTGTTTGTCACTTTTAATCAGGCCTGTGGAAGACAATGCACTGGACATTTATGCTATTTACATCCCAAAAGAGGACCCTGGGAGAGGCTCAAATAGCCCTGCAGAAAGTCTTCTACAGCATGCCCAGGGCTTTGGTGGAAATGCCCTCACTTGTTGCATTTTAACCAAGCAGCTACTCTTGGGAGGCCCTGCCACCACCCCTGAGAACAAAGCAGTGGGAAAAGCAGAGAAGGAGGAAAGGAGCCCCGTGGGGCTGTGGTGACGGAGGAAACTGACAGCGTTTGCAGAAATGAAATCAATGCCCAGCGCACGAAGGAAAGTCCGAGGGGACTGAAGCTGGACTGAGGGGTCATGGAAAATTTCATGGAAGAAGGGACATTTGAACCCAAAGCTGGAGGTTGAGGAGGCCTGAGCGGAGGGAAGGGGTGGGAGAGACATCCCAGCTAATGTTGAGCCTTACCCAGGGGTGGGGAAGTGTCCAGAATCTGACAAGGTCAAAGATGATGGTGACACACACATCATGATAGAGGAACACTGGGAAGCCACTAAATGTTCCAGCCAAGGGCGAGCCATGACCTGGCAAGGCCGGCTCGCTGCAGTGGGAAGTGGGTGAGCAGAGGGAGCAGGATTGGGGCTCAGCAGGAACCAACCGGCTGGCCTTGGGGACTTGTGCATCCTGGAGAGAGGAGGCGTGATGGAGGCCAGGGGCTTGGAGACGGGGAGGAGAAGAGACATCTGACCTCCCACACATGTGCATCATCCTGAAAGGCCCCACTGTATGTTGGAGGGGGTCGAATCGTGTCCCCCACAAAAGGCATGTGCAGACCCCAAGGCCTGGTTCCGCAGGTGTGAACCCATTTGTATATAGGACCTTCGAAGATGTTGCTAGTGAAGCTATACCCCGACCGTGGGCCCTAATTCCATATGGCTGAAGTCCTTATTAGCAAACGAAGTGTGACAGAGAGAGAGAAGCCAGGGAGGCAGCCCAAAGCTGGACACCCAGCGTAGAAAGAAGATGCCACCGAGTGCATCGCCCTGTGATAGTAAACTCAAGGAACCCCAAAGATCAACGGCCACCCAGGATTTATTGTCCCAAGGAATGGGGGACCAACAAATTCGTTTTGTTAGGCCAACCCATTGTATGGAATCTGTTTTAGCGGCTGGGACACTAAAACAGGGTCATCGGCTCGCATACACACGCCTTCATTCATTCGTTCAGTAATAACATACTGACCTGGGGTTAAGCATGGAGGAAATTAAGAGGAAAACAGGGTGTTCAACATACAGGAGTTTAAAATATTTTTTTGGTCTCCAGGTTTGCAACTAGATGCAACAAGGCCTTGCATGTTAGGAATTGCTTCTTGGGGTACTGTTTATTGGACTCCTAAAACCTGGGGCAGTAAGTGTCCAACCCATTTTACAGATTAAAAGCTATAAAATGGAGTCTGCACCTCAAGACCTCCAGCCGCAGGTGGACTAGTGCCCTCCCTCTCGCACACCTGTGGCCCTGGCACCGATGTG